>JAGXCT010033641.1:0-26918 GCA_022495035.1 Philopotamus ludificatus | reverse complement strand
TAAATTGCTTCTTTCTACAAAATGTTAATATTTTCGAGGTCAAATTACATATTTCCTAAACACATTTCCCAGCAAAATGAAGGTCAACGCTCTTTGGTTGACAAGGCGAAAGTGATTAAAAGGAAACGTTGAAGAAGGGCTGAGTGTAATCCATTAGTTATCTACGTTAATTTTTTTTTACTAATTATCACTCGAATAATTCTGTTATACTAAATGCCAATGAACTCATTTTATATTAAACGAACTAATTGTTGTAAACTATCCTGGGAAATGATTAAAATAATTTAAAATTAAGTAAACATCCAAACGCTTATTCAAACAGTCTCCGCGCCCAGAGCCGATCGTTGGCTATCATCGCGTGACCGATATATTCAAGAGCCGCGCCCAGGGCGTCAAATTAATGAGGCGTTCCTACGATTTCTTTTAATTCACACCGAGAAGACATGACGCATTAAAGAAATGAAATCGAGCGTCGCCATCGACGCCACTCGAACAATGGGGCAAAAAAATGGCGGGCGTATTTAATACGCCGACGCTCGTAAACACACTTATCGCGTTGATTTATCGCCGGGCCTAGTTTCGTGGCCGTAATTCCCGAATAGTGAACGCAAAAATAAACTCTCCGAGCAATGTGAGGGAAATGCCGTGTTAATGCCCGAGCCGGCGTACCCAGCGGGGTGGCTCCTAAATGAACCGTGAAGTTGGGAAAAGCTCCGGGAGGTCTCAAAAGCGTGCAGTACACCGCCTTAAAAACTTAATGCCAGTTTACTTATACACTCTTTTGATTACGAGCACCTTTGTAATATTTTACGATACAACTTTGCCGACGGTGCTGTCCGTGTATTGTGGCAGCCCTGGAAGTTTAGACCAACTTTCGGTAATTTATAACACGGAATAATTAATCATTCATTAAAAAAATATAGATGAATTCGATTACATCATGTTGCTGATATCAACCGTTTAAGTACCAGAGGCAGCTATCGTTATAAATCATAGCATCTATTTGTTTCTCCAGAGAGCTATTGACATTGAAATGCTTTATATATTAAATAATAATGAAATTATGTACAAAAAGTCAGGAAAAGCTCGTAAATAATTTAATTTACGACTTTATTTACCAAGCCGATCGTTTTTAAGTATATTTATTAATTATTCTTTCTGAAACATGTTCAACTTTAGCTTAAACTGAAATAGAATTTTTTATTCAATTTGCATAAGATATGCAAAGAAAAATATAATAAAATTCTGACAAGACATGACTTTAATAATTTATATGCAAAATATTTTGCCATATAAAATGCATACATTCTTAGAATTTCAATAGGTATGATTGTATTGATTTTCATTTATATTATCCATATTTAAAACAAAAAAAATATGTGTTATGATTTTCTTTGCGATTTATTTATATTTAAATATCGAGGATCCTTTTTTTTGTTATTTTTGAGAATATCGAGAGTTCTTTTATATTTATTTTAAATTTATTTAGGGCTGAAATTATCAAGCTATCTAAAAGCACACTGAAATAAATTTTTCTAGCAAATGAAAAAAATGATAGACAATCTAAATCTTATATAACAGCATTAAGTGCTATTAAACCAATAAAGAAACTTATAAAACATATTATTTCTCGTATAAATCGCGACTAGTGATTTATTATTGTTAATAATAAATTAGTTTGTTATCGTATTATTTCAGAATTACGTTTATTTCTTAAGAAATCTAAATTATAATTATATAAATTTTAATTATAACATCTATCAAGCAGATTTAGCCGTATTGGGGACCCTAAGATTTTGATTTTTCTCGAATAACTCGTCTGTAGTTGCAAAAAAAAATAAAAACAACACTATTCGTTGCTGTGTTTTTATCTCATTTAAAGTATTAAAGAGCTGTTTTAACTGTAGTGAAAATTATTTATATCTCTTCAGGAAAATATTTAATGATAACAATATTAGCAAGCTTTTTAATTTATCTAAAAAAGTCTAAAGAATAAATATTATACATAATCATTGTCTTATATTGCCTGCAATTGCGAAAATAATAAAAAAACAATAGAGACTGCTGTTTTATTTCGCTCGCATCCGGTAGGAAGTGCCTAGTGCAAGTTACACGTGGTGCGAGAACTCAGTCTACGGCGAAACATTTCCGAGAGCAATGTCATTTACGCATCATATTCACTAGTAAAAAAAATCTATTGTTTCTACAAAGAGCTATTGACATTAAAATCAATGATTTTAAAAATATTTTTTTGAATTATGTATAAAAATAGCAATAAAATCAGAAAAAGTTCATAAATAATTTAATTTTCGTCTTTTATTTACCGAGTCGATGTAATTATTTATATATATTATTATATCAGATCGTTATTTAGTATATTTATTAATTCATTCTGTTTGAAAAAACTTTCGCTTAAACTGAAATAGAATTTTTTATTAAATTTGCATAAAATATACGTAGAAAAATATAATAGAATTCTAACATAATATAGCTATTAAAATTACATAGATTCTTAGAATTTCCACCGCTATGATTGTATTGATCCATTTATATAATGCATATTTTCTGATTTTCTGATGATTCTGATACATAATCTGATTATTAACATATTCTAAACATTAGCCGAAAAATTCAAACGCTATCGAATTTAATATGTTTTGATTCTCTTTGCTCGGGATGTTTTTGTTGAAAATAACGAGAATTTTCTTTCTAATTCTTTGAATTTATTTTAGGTCTGAAATGAAAATTAAGATTATTAATTAAGATTTGACAGAATAAGAGAAACTTTTTGATAATTTCGTATCGAATAAAATACCAAGATTATGCAATAAATATTATAGATTCCATTTGTTTTTCTTTTAAATTATTAATTTGTCAATCACAAGCATTTATTAAATTATATTATTATTAATTTATTGTATAAATCGTGATTTATTATTTTTGGCGGTATTCATTTTCAACTGTAACATTTTTAGACAAGTTATTAAAAATACAATAGTTTGGTATCGTATTATTATTACAGAATTTAGTTTAAAATTTTAAAATTTCTCGAGTTTTAAAAAATGCTTAAAAACAGATTAGTTATTCTCAAGAATTGTTAATTTATTAATTATAATATCGATACTTAATGTTTAAAAATTATGAATGATTGTTACTTAAAAAAGTCATGATATATTCCTTAATAAAATTATATAGGCATCATAAAAAAATTCAGTCAACCCTTCTATAGCGTTCACTTCTATAGCGTTTGTGGCGGTTTTTTGTATAGCGTTCCATCCGATAGCGTTCGTTTTACTAAACGCAATATTTTCAAGGTTAAATCAAAATTTTTGTAAATATATTATTAATGGGCATTTTAAATATGTACGTGCACTTAGAAAATATTTGTCAGCGGCTGTTTGCCCCCCTTTACCTCGCTAGGGGTGTTCTGTTCTTTTTATGGTGAATCATTGTCTAAAAACGTTCCAGAGATATTCATTACAATACAGTAAGAAAATATTTTTCTACTTGTATAGTCGTGGAACAAATTATGATCTAGTAAATCGATGCATACGATTTTTAAGGCATTATGATTTATGTGTTAAAGGGGTTTTCAATCATTCTATTTTTTTTATAAATTGAGCAACTGGTATTCAAAAATCTTTATGGAACGTGATGTTATATGACTCTGACAGTAATTAAATGCATAATTACCCTATTTAAAATGTTCACCATTTTTTTATTACTTTATTTATTGTTTGTAAAATATATTTCTGAAAAGGTTTCATAATTTATATTTACCTTTTTATTATTTATTCACCATATGCTAAAGCTTTTTAAAATAATTAACTAAAAGAACTGTCCCTTTGAACTCCCTTGACACATCTGTTGCGAATGAATAAACTGAAAGAAATATGCGAGATCAATACCCCTTCACGCATGTAGGCACGAGCTACTGTTATCAATTAAACACGTGCAAGGTCATTGAAAATATAAAAATGGGTCAAATGTTTGATTTACTTCAAGTCGCAAAGAAAATTAAAAATACCTAACCCCAAATTTTGTATGGGTGCCTAACCTTCTAAAGCGTTTTTTTTCTATAGCGTGGTACCTATCTGAACGTTATAGAAGGGTTGACTGTAATATAAAAATTATTACTTAAGATATCAAAACTTTAATAATAACATTTGGTAAAGCAGATTATCAATCTGTAATTTTGAGACCTTATTCATTTTAAATCTGAATGTTTTCGACATCAAATAGAAAATTTATCTAAAAAATCGATTATATCTTTTTAATTTTTAAGGATTTAATATAAAAATGAGTTGAATTGAAAATTCGCAGATATTATAAGTTGGTAATATATTATCGTCAAAGTATCAAAAAGATGTGTTTCCATTTTAATATTTTAAAAGTAATGGTTGATATTAAATAATTATATAATATTTGCGACATATGAAGACTCACATCTAATTCTCTCCCCTTTCTCTAGACAATCCCATCCTACGATACGCAAATGAATGAAACTTTATAACTGTTATATTCTGCAGCTCGGCATTAGAGAAGGACGAACTCTGTAAATAATGAGACGGTTATTATTCCTGATGCACAAGGACCTCGTCCTGTGTTCTATGCGCAATACTTGAGCTACATAGAGATTCATACCGAAACCGGCGACCTTTGCGGCTCATTAAAATGTATACCGAGTGTTGCAATCCTGCTTATTAATTATTTAAAAAAAATGCAAAAATATCCGATTACGAGAAAACGTAAAATTGTCGTTTATTACTCGAGCATCGTGTTAATATGCAGACGTTTCATGCATTCCGCAGTTTATTGCCGTCACACGTGTGCATTTTCGATGCGATAAAATTATTAGTTCAGTGTATTCATTAGATTTGAAATGTTGAATATCCGTAATATGGGATATTTTCGCATCACTCAAATTTTATGGTCGTCTTATGTAGGAATGGTACGTAATAAAAATGCATCTGAGTGCGCAGCTTTATGTGACATTGTAGGGAGGACTGTCCGTCCGCGGGGACCTTTCACTTCTCAATAATAAAACGGACGATAAAATGCAGCCAGGGCTATTCAACTGTCTTGTGCACTCGATAAATATCTCAAATTATGCCATAAAGCAAGATGATGATCTTTCCCTCTGCGGGGATTCCGCATAAATAGATATCCGCTCGTTTTGAGCCGGGCGTGTGAGATTATGAAATTTTAAATTTCACGTAATTTATGAATGAAATATATTTCGAAATATAATTGGCATTTTAATTTAATGTGTGACAGGATAGGGCGTTGACGTTTCCGATGTTTTCCGGTAACATTAAAGTGAAAAATTAAGTAAAAATAAATAATTTACATATATATTATTTTTAAATCATTGTAATAAAAAAAAAACATATTCAATACAGTTATTTTTTTATTATTTAAAATAAATTAAAGAAATTATTTAGCACTGCTCAAGTCTTTATATCCACTATAGTTTATTCATTTAAATTTCACTGTTATTTAACCGCTTTTTAATTTAAAAGCCAGCGAATATGCTTAGCGATTTTTATTAAAATAAATATATTTTGCATATTTTTGATTAGTTAAATAAAATATATGCACAGACTAGTTATGACGGCTGACCTCATATACAAGTCATCCTGACTTTTGGGAGGGCCGCCAAAAATAAATTAAAGGGTCTACGTCAAAATACGAAATCTATTCGATCGTGATTTTTCAAAGAACTTTTAAAGATGATCTTCAAAAGGTCGATTTTCAGATTAATAATATTTACACATTTTTTTTCAATTTTACACAAACTAAAAAAATGTATACAAAGCAAAAAATAAATAAATTAATGAATAGAATATTAAAGGTTGTTCTGTTTAATAACCAAATAGGTGTCATAGGTACATATTTTTATTATAGTATATATATAGGCCAGTAGAAAAGAGCTTATAACGACGTAAAGGTAGGAATAATAATAATAACTGGGAGAACTGAATTCGGTGTCTAAAAAATACGTAGTTATAGGGAAAACGTAGATTCGGGGTTATTGGTAACGGTTGAAATTAGTGACAATTTCCACACTACTACATTTTGACTGTAATTTAATTTAATTTAATCTTTGTTGCAATTTAATTTAAATCTTACTTGGAGTTGAGTCGCCTCTTTTCACTTTCATTAAAGATATCTATTCTCCATATACGAATTTAAAGAGGTAGTCATAGTAATTAATCTATCTGTAGATTTAGTAATATCATTTTAAGTTAATGGTTTGAAAAATAGAGTCAGTAGATAAGGAAATTCGTTTTTTTATATTTTTTTCTTTATATTTTGAGAAAAATTTATAGATTCTTTAGAATTAGTTCGAGATTTCATTTAGAATATATGTCTTTCTTATTTTTATATAATTTTCTGTTCTTCTTTAGGTGCCATGTCAGTTTTCGGATAGTCAGTTTTAGACAGTTTCGGAGGGACAGTTAGTCAACTAATGCTATTGAAGTGAGTTTTCTCTAAACTGGAAACTAGGGGAGATTTTCAATACTTAGAATTTGGGTAAGGTTCAGGAAGTGTAATATTAATCCTGCAAGTACGGATAGATGTATGTGTAAATTTATTGTAAAAACATGGGTTTATTATTGATATTTGGTGCCATAAAATTTCCCGAGTTTTCCAAACACAGGAAATTGTATAAAAAGCTGTATAAAAGTATTAAAAAAGAACGATTTAGGATAATTTTATAAGTAATGATTAGAATAATTACAACGCACACCTTCTAGAAGGGCGAAAGCTTTGACGAAAGAAAGATTACGATTTATTGCTGAAAATATGTGTTATGATTTACTCCACGAGGACAATTTGAAAAAATACCCTTTAAATATAAGCCTGCAGGGATGGAACAAAAATATTATTATAATTACTTTATTAAAATATTTCGCTGTTAAGTTAGACCTGTAGATCAGTAAAGTTAAAAACTTACCTTTTGATGGCTTCCCAGGTGTAGAAGCTTCCTAAATAAAATTTTGCCAGAAGTAGAGGACATTAAAACATCAGAAAAAATGGCAATGTGCACAAAGTCACATTTTCTTTTAGGATATCATTTTGGAGTCAATGCCTTCCATTGGTTTCAACAGCAATAAAATCTCTGTTGCCCTTAGAATCGTTGTATCTTTACAGTAGAACAAATCTTATTCACCAGTGTGCTATGTAGTAAAAAAGTTTGACAGACACTGATATGATAAATATATATGTACCTAGTTACCGATTGAATATATTTATTAATTTTAATTTTACGTTTATTGCATTCGAAATTGTCGGGTTCGATTTGTTCGTTGATCAACCATTAAAAAGCTACGTTACATGCTGAAATGTTTTATATATAAACTATGTTAATAAAAGTCTACATTTAATTAAAATAACAGATGCCATTAAATGCAAAAAATAATATAATTAAAAATATATAATTTCCGAAAATATATACTATACTGATATTCATAGTATGGTGAGTATGTATGTTGCAGTGTCAGTGGGCGTTGCGTATTAAATCATCAGAGGGGCGTTCGAATAGTAATGGGGAGGGGAGAAGGAATGCTGGCAATACTCTGTGAATAATTAAACATCTAATTACGTACAGCGTCAACACATGAATGGATTGGACATTACTAATAAGGATGGACTTAATTGAAAGTTGGACAGAGGTATACTACGCTTAGATTAAAAGCTCTTCTCATCTTGTACGAGTTCTTATGAGAGTCAAAAACTGAAGAGGCAAAGAAGCGGAATCACTATCTGTTTTTCACCGGATGCTATGACTTTGAAATAGAGACGTTCGCACTGTTTAAATGTAAAGTCCAATTCGCGCCATTTAATTTCGCTAAACGCGATGGAAGACGTGCCAAGTGAGAGTGGCGGAGGGTCGGAGGATGGGCGGCGTAGGGGAGGTTTTAACAAAGCAAATCTTGGCCGTTAATTTGATTAGAGGTCCCTGCAGAACTCAGGCCCCGGCTGCGAACAAAAGAGTTGAGAGCGAGCACACAACAAGCAATGATTACAAAACAAAAAAGTTGAACCGTATTCCGGCAGGATAGCGCACTCTGTCCAACAAATGTAATTTGCCCCAGCTGCTAAAACTTAATTTAGTTTCACGGAAAAGTTGGCCCAACTCGTGAAAACTCGGAGACGTTATGTCAAATATAACGATATAATTTTACAGCTGAAGCGGTGGGTGCATCTCCGATTTTGGCGCGGTTTTTGACTTAACGTTGCTAATAAACGTAATTTTATCACATCGTTACATTAGTTAGCAATGGATTGATTAAATTTAATAACCTATTGATAATTCAACAATACATAATAACGGGTTCCGGAAAATTTCACTATCAAAAACTGATAAAAATCAGTTAGGGTTGCAATAAAAATTCAGAAAATCTAAAAAGTTTAATTATTCTTTCACTTTTATGACTTGACGAGATAGCTAATGTATCAGATACCATTATTGACATAAAACATTTTACTACAACGAGAGAGCCTCTCGTTTTTTAATTGATTAACTATATTACAGTGCTTCAAAAAAAATAATAAACAATTATTTTAATAAATGATGACATTTAAAATATTCATAATTGCGTTAAGATCCGGTGGGGACTCGTGGTAAAATATTTAGGGGTGCTGCGGAAGATTAAAATTTTAAAAAAAATATGTTTTAAAAGTGTCTCAGTACGCCTCATAGACGGCTTGGGACTACTCCGAGTCGCAGCGCAAACCAGCGCTTAGCGACTAGATCCCCCCACTTCACTGCCGCCCCTCATCTATACAATACATAACGCTGGTTAGCGCTAACGAGGAAACAGTGCTCTTACTTTAAACCGCGCGTCGTAACACTAAATACAAATTTAATTTATGTTTCATATAAATAATACATAATTAATAGACACATATTTATTAATATATAAAAATATATATTTCCTCAATTTGCTTGGGGGTGCTGCATGCTAAGATAGCTATATATTGTATTATCATAGCTGTACAGGTTTTTTTATTTAAATAAATAATTTGAAGAGAGATACACAAGTTATCATTTTTATACGCGTTTTATTTTTTTTACGATCAACGGTTAACCCCTTTATAGCGCCAATTTTAGAACTACAATATAAGAACCCGCCCTATAGAAAACTAGGGTCATACAAAATTTAGAGTTAGATTTTTGTATTTTGTAAATTGAATGAAATTAAAACATTTGTTTATTCACGTATTTTAGATGACCTTGTTCTATTGAAATTTTAACATTTTGTAGCAAATGGCGTTCTAGAAGGAAGCAGTATAGAAGGGACTGCCACACACGCCGCTCTACAGAAGGAAGCGCTATTGACTGTAAATTCGCAAATATGATAAACACAGCTAATAAAGGATTAGAAAATTAATTTTCATTTGGTGCTGTAACGTCGGAGGAAAGCTGGAAAATCGGTTTGTTTGGTCTATGACATATGGTAGAGCAATTTGGCAGTGAGCTAATGCGATGAGATCACGGGTGACGATTTATTTGGTTTATGGCGACGTGGCGAATATAGTTCTAGAAAAGGATCCATAGCTCTCCGAAATTGTTTGCTGCTACACAGCAAAATTAGGTACTGCTTCGCACAACTAGAACAAGTCCATAGTTTGGGATCTATAAGTGCAGTATTCAGCCATCATGCATGGATCAAGACAAAAGGCAGGATTGTTTCCTCCGACGAAGCCCTCAGGTTATATATAGGTAGAGTTGAGATCAGTTTGGAACGGTCAATCATGTAAAGAAGGCGATAGCCTTCGGATAGTTAACAGCGCACTTTTGTTAGTGCGCTGCTATCTGACTATATTGTGCTCATCCTCCTCTTCGTGTATAATCAGCACAAAGAAGTAATACCGTAATTCTCGGGTCGGCATAGGCTGATTCGTCCGCTGTATTGTTTACGTTCAATAAAGATACTGTGTCTCTCATGAATTGTGTCTCGTTGCGTCCTTTCGTTATATCCATTTCGAATCCTCGAGAGTTCCCACGTTACAGTGCCATGTTTTTTTTTGGACTGTTGACGAACTACTTGTTTTTGTTTATTCTTCATATTTTTGACCATAATTTTGCGTGCTAAATGGAATATTTAATTTAAATCGCGTATAATAAAAAAAAATAGGACTGAAAATGTCTTAATAGCTGAGAAAGTTATTAATATTAATATTATATATCTATAATTTATTTATTTTTTCGGCGCGGATATGACATGTTGGTTTAACTATTTTTTTAATCTACATCAGTATATCTTATGTTTAATGTTATGTAACCTAATTGTTAACTTATGAATTATGCAAACACTCATTATGAAACATTAATAAAAATAAGGTATATTTTTTATGATTTATATGTTCAAGTGAAAAGTCTTGGAAAACACTTTAGTACAAGATAATTGCTTTTAGCAAAAAAATATAATTAAATTTTACTAAGATGAGAAGCAGTAAGTTTAGATAGTTTTAAAATAAAATAATTGATGGCGAAGAAGGAATGATAAATTTAATACAATTATTCGCTTTACGCAGAAAATATAATTTGGGATAAAAAGACTTTGAATTATTTACACGTTCTCACTTATCTTTGAGTAATGTTAATTAAATTTAAATTGATTACATTATATTGTTCTAATTTTGCAAGATCAATAAATATACAATTAAACCGAATAATGAGCTTTAAGATTCAAAGAATCGATTCAATGAATCTTTGATTTAATAAATCGAATCATTCCTTTACAATGCAAATGACAATGGAATCTCATTAATTAATAAAAGAATTGCTTCAATATAAATATTATATGTCCTAGGTCGCGATATCTGCGCACATTCGATTCTGCGCCCTTTTTGGAGCAAAGTATCCTCGAGCTCGAGCTACGTGTATTTTATTTTCCGTTCTCCCCACCTGTCACTCGATGCGAAACGTGAAAAATGTCTAATATTCAATTTCCAGGGACCATGTCTCTTTCAGGGACGATTGTCAATCCGTCTTCGGTCCTGACTCAGGCAATAGATAAACTGTCTAGCGGGCCTGCTACGCGTCTGGGCGGGAATCTGCTCCCTGACACATTTATGGGATCCGGGACGTCGATCAAAATTTTGTTACGAGCTTGCATATGAATAAAAAAAATATTAAAATATCTGACTCTATATTCTCACTATATTTATATACGATTAAATGTACTATTGATCGATGTGTATTCGATACTCGGCATCCGATGCCAATGACTCAATAGAGCAGATGCTAAACGGTCATTCAACTGTTGTCTACCAATGGGACCGGATTACGTGATGAGCTTAGCCACTTGCGCTACATACCAGGTACACCGGAAATGCAAATAAATCAAGATAAGGAAATTCCTTCTTGCCTTGACATGACTTCTTCATTTGATCTAAAGATATTAAGCTCTCTATATATGGTATGGTTGAATATTGTGGTGTGTGTTTGTAATCGAATGTTTGAGGATGGAGCTTGTAAGAATTTTTTAATTGTTTGAGCATAGGATCAGACTAGGGATGTTAGTGGTAATTGATAAGACGCATATTTCTATAAAAATAATTTAATCTGATCTGATAAACTGAAAATTATTTAATAGTCAGCTTTATTTAATTGACAGATAATTGTGTATAGATTTAGAAAAAAATACCAAGCTGACGATGATGAAGAATATTTCATCATATTATACACTATAAAAGAGAATTAAAACTCATTTTCTCATTTTTACCCAAAGAGCTATTGTTACGTCATTTTAGATATGAGGGTTTAGCACGTTGTCTAGAGAAATAGTAAACATACTCTCAAAAAAGCTAGATCAATTCCAAACACCAGAACAGGCCGGATTCTGATGTGGCTTAAATACTATAGACTCTATAGTATAGACCATATACATACTCTGATAAGTTATACTAAAAATAGAGGAGTATAACAAGCCTCTAAGTCTAGCGTATGTAGATTACGAAAAAGCTTTCGACACATCGAAACCTGGGCTTTGTGGTAATCTCTCAAAAGATTCCAGTTTGATTATAGATACATCGAAATACTAAGGTGCATATACAAATCTGCAATAATTACTGTCCACTTACACAAGAACGCTTAAAACTTAAAAGAGTAAAAAAGTAAGACAAGAAGATGTAATGTTCCAAAAAATATTCACCTGTGCGCTGGAAAATATGATCAAACACCTCAGATTTGCAGATGATTTCGTCATTATGATGACGAATGATTTCGATCTAAAAAAATGAGATATCTTTGGTGCCTCTCAATAAGTCGGTTTAAAAATGAATATAGACAAAACAAAAATAATGGTAAGTAACAAAGAAGCCTATTGACTGAAATAGCAGTGAGCTGGCCTTATGGCCAACAGGGAAGATCGGCGTTGGAGTCGGAAAGCCGTAGACTGAAGGGTCAATGAAAAGTCAGTCACCCCCCCGTATCGATATAAAAGTCAAAGCTGGGGGGATCACCTCGAATAGGACAGCCTATGACCGGAAAAAATGGGTAAAAAAAAGAGAGACCTCCACCCAGTAGTGTGAAAATAAAGACAGACCATTGCAAATTTGCAAAACGTCATCTTTTCGTGTTTTTTCTATATATTCTGCAAAAAAAAACCAAAACAGAGAACCATATCCAGCAAATACCGAAACTCTTAATTGAAAATTCTTTCACATTTTCCTTTTTTTTTAAGTGAAAAATCGCCGGCACACAAAACTGCATTAAACATTTTCGACACTTAACAATATGGCATCCAATGTCAATTGTACTTACTCAAATAATAAGATATTTTGAACTGACATTTAAATATTTTGAAGAACTCAGAAGACATATTTTTTCGTAGCTTTATTATCGATTTTATCAAATAAATCGATGTATTTAACATTTTCCTGCCTTTTTATTAACTTATAAATACCATTAGAGTATACATCCCTTTAGTTTAAATGAAAAACGCAATAAAGGGAGTTTTAATCTGCACTATTGCATCATTTTTTTGCGTTGATCTGAATAAATGACAATAAGGGCGATGTTTAATTTTATTAACTAATGATAAAATCGTTACGCTGTAATTGTTTGATTACGTTCTAAGACTTCAAAATACAAAATTCCCTTGCAATCCGATCAAACACTAAATATTACTCTTTATGAATCCCTTAATGATGCAAATGTCTCAATACGGTTGTTTGGTTGATTTTCATCTTTACCGTGATCTCATTGGTGTCATTACATGGATCGGTATCAATTGTGACTTGTAACTTGTCGTCATCAGACTTAAAAGGCCCAGTCTGTGGTTTATCAGCCAATGAAATATACTCAGATCGGAATGTTGAAAGCCGCTTTTGTATCAATTGAAATTTAAGTCATCTTCTCTATACACATTGCAAATGTTTATTGGTTGCAAAATACGCCACGGTATTGTCTATGCGGAATTTATTCAGTACACGATGACGTAGATGCAGTTTATCGACCGATATTTAAAAAAATAAATAAGGGCTCTCTGTAATATGCTGGTTAAACCTAGTCTGAATAGTAAGTAGATATTAAGCGTCCTTCATATAAAAGGATAATTTTAAAACAGATGTTAATCATCAGCTCCGAGTAAAAATTTTTTTTATAGGATCAAATAAAAACGTCAAAACTTTTACATCAACATTATAGTCAGTCGAGTGAGCTTTGCTGTTATTGTCTAATCCACTAAAATGATTAATATGAACAAAATAATTGTTTTATTGAATAAAAAAATTAACCGTATTTTTTCTAAATCACTGGTTATCACAGTCGCTTCCTATCTATTCTGAAAATACGACGCAGATAATCTACAATTTTATATATGCAGATTAAAATTTATGTTGCATTAATGCGATTGAGTCATAATACCCGGCGCCAATCGATAACACTTTATCGCGCGTTTGAATTTTCACGACTTTTCTTCTGCCACCCGAGGCGGAAAATGGCGCATCATATCTAAGCGCCCGTCGTAAATGTGTAGGATGGCGGAAGGCACCGACTAAAAAAAAATCGTGATGGAAATAGTGGCGTTCGTGCATAGCTGCGCTTTTCCCAAATCAAAGCCACAACATTAACTTTTAAAGCGCCGTTTTTTGCGGCCATCAACGCAAAAAGCTTTCGCTGCCACACCTGCCCGCTCAAGGCGAAAAAAGATTAAACCGACGGGGTTTAGTCAGCTTTTGGATATGGAGAGGACGTCGCGAAGAGCGCAATTAATTTTTCATCAGTCGTTTGCCGTCCGCGCCTCATGGCATGGAGGATAATGGGGGACGAGAAATTGATGGTCTGAAGAGTCGTAAATAACGCCATCGTTTCGACGTATTATCGACTTTTCAGTTATAGTTCAGAAGCATTTTCGTTTAGTAGTGTTAAGTGACTTTTAGTCGACAATGTATAGAGTACCTATTCTTATATAAAATCGTAAAATCGATATCTATTAATAAATAAACTATTTTAACCGGTTCAGTGCCATGGATTTTTTAACAAGTTGTAATCCCTTTTTTAGTATGTATTTTTTTTGTATGTATGATTTTTAGTATGTAATAATATCCGTAAAATATGTCACTACAACATGATATAGAATATCCAACGAATTTTTAAAGGAATAAATAAATAAAAATACAAATGTGTACGTTTGGGAATGGTGACCACTTCGCATAGCGAACCCCAGCGTACTCATGGCACTGAACCGGTTAAAGCACAATAAAAACGATAAATATATCAATAAATAATACAAAGAGGAACAAATTTATTATTTGTTTAAAGAAGAATGAGTAAAAATATTTTTTAGTTAATTTTACATTTAAGTTTTACCCTTTGCAGCTGTAATTTATACTTAATTTAGAAGAAGGTTTTGATCTCTTCTCAATTTCTGTACATCAAAACTCAATATCTCCATTTTTATCGGCCTGTTCAGATATAATATAATTAAAAACAATAAATCCTTAATGTACTATATTCCGATCCTAATTTCCTCCACCTTGAGTTTATTAAAATTAAATATATAAATCTTTTGGTGCCGATCTATTTGATACCAAGGTTTTCGATTTTTCCCGAATATTTTTTTTATACAAATCCTACACATCATAAACTTTCTGTATTTGTCTAAAAATATCTAAAGAATAAATAATTTTTAACCTTTTTTGTCTGCAACTGCGAAAAAAAATATAAAAACAACAATATTCGCTTTTGTACTGTACGGGGGCGATGTTTTCTCTCTCGCATCTGGTACGATGTGTTAAGTGCGAGTGAAACGTATACGGCAATCGGTCTACCGGGGACGTGTATTGATTAGTACAATAGAAAAATCCAATATAAACCAAACTTTTTAAGCATATCATGAATAACTATTTGTATTCTTTAAATAATCCATTTTTTTTTTAAAAAAGTCTAGATATTAATGAAGATGTTTTTTTATAAAAGAAAATCTCGACATCTTTTCAAAGAATCTTTTAACCTATCCGTCACGGCGCCTCAAAAGATCATCGCGTCCGGAGGGGGTATCCTAAAAACCCCAGGAATTTTATTAAGCAGACATTTAAAAATAGATTATTCTAGGAATAAAAATAGTTATTCATGATATGCTTCATAATTTAGTGGAAATTTTATATTATTTAATTAATATGACGCGTTAATGACAACGCTTTCGGCGATATCTCGCAGCACGTGTCACTCGCATGTTTCACTCGCACGTTTCACTCGCACGTTTCACTCGCATATTTCACTCGCACGTTTTACTCGCACCGAATGTGAGCGTAGTAAAAACATCATATGCGTGGGAAATGCAGCGAATATTGTTGTTTTTTTTTCTTTAAAGGGATTTTTAATACATCTTTTGGTTACGATCATCGAGGCTAAGAGGAGATTCATTGTTTTTTGGACTTTTCGCTGAAAAGTATTTTTAAAAAAATATTCTTATTTCTTTAAAACTGTGTTATTGAGATTAGAGTTATGATTAAAATAAATGATGCAACAGTGTATATTTAATTTATATTAAAAGCATTTTTTTCCTCAATCCAATTATCTAAATATTACTCTACTTCCTGTAAACTGCGTATTAATATAAAAAAAACATATTTATCAGAGATTAAATAAAATGTAATCTTGTATCGTTCTGATGGAATACGGGAATTTTCAATAATCTCCACAAGAGTAACTATATTCCACTCAACCATGTACAATCCCTATTCAATCAGTACGAGCCTTCGGGAAGACCTGTGCGAAAATTGTGCCATTCCATTTAAAATAACGATTTAATGAGATTTTCTCAGCACCCCCCGCCCACTCCGCGTCCAGACTCAATATATTTCTTTAGTGTTGCCATTATTCGTTGAAATGAGTTTTTCTTTTGAAAAATCGCATTTAGCACAAAGGGCTTATCCAGTCGAGGAATTTCCGGACTTCCCCTCGATCGGCGAGTGTAACCGTGCAGGTGAGGACCCCTCTGATGGATGGGGTCCCGCGGGGCCTCGGCGATCTTTTAATATGTCCCTCGCCCCGCGTCCCGCCCGGCCCGCTCCGAAATGCACCGGGATTAGGCTCGAACCTCCGAGGTTAAAGGGATAAATCTGGAGATATGACAAGGGTCATTCCCGATTTTTTTTTATTATTAATTCTCCTATGAAGTCACCGTCGAGAATTTGATTTATGGTATCAAATCCGAGATCACTATTTCAATATATGAAAAGGACCGATTTAATTTATCTATAAGGGTCCGGACATATTTCACAATTAAAATAGTTTCGGGATTATCGGTGAATTATCCTGGTTATAAAGTATAAAAATGTAATAATATTTTATTTCACTTATATTCTTTTTTACGTGGATAGTTTGAAATGTTTATCTTAAACCATTTAAGGTTGAAAAATGAATGTCACGGAGTCTAGGGAAAATATTCCACTTGTAACCACTTACTATTGTCAATTTATATAATAAGTTTAATAAAAAACGTGCAAAATTTCTCATATTTTTTGTTATTGCCTATGTACGTTCGTTGTTGTTGTTGACTGTTTAAAAGGCTTTACGGGTTTTTGAGTGTTCGGCGATTTTTATTTATGGATAAAATGAAAAATTTAGTAAGATTTTTTCCAAAATTACACCGAAATGATATCTTAGCCTCCGTATTCACCATATAAAACTTGACTAAGAATTAACTAAGATATAATTACATTGTCTTACATTGAAGGGGAGAGGAGATAAAAGCTGGAAATTGTTTTCCAGGAGTGATTCGACTATCAGAAAAAGCGCTCTTCATGAAATCTCTGATACAAAATACTTTAAAGGGGATAAATTAATAAAAATGTATTAAGGCTTTTTGCAAAAACCGATTAAAATGTAATTTCGATCAATTTTTCATTTTAAATTTTTTTTTTTTTTTTTGTGTCTGATAAGAAGATGAAAGGCTTTGAATCACTCAATCGTAGATCATAGCTTATACAAACATTGTCAAAGTAATTGGCATCTAGTGCTTCACTAAAAATATTCACATCCAGAATCATAAAACTTCTTGAGGTTATTTTTTTGATATTTCTGTTTATTCATTTGAACAATACACCTTATTATCATCATAGGTGGAACATCCTTATTGTAGAGCCCTGGGATTATCCAAAATCCTTTCTACATTTTATCCGGTCTACCGCCACATCGCTTCTTATTCCGGTAAGTTTCAATGATGCACTTTCTCTCTGTACACAGTCCAACCACCTCAGCCTTGATCTTACTTTCTACCAGGGTAGGAAGGCTTGATAACCATAATCCTTTTCGGAGGCTGACTGTCCTACATTCTTGACACGTGACCGGCCAAGTCGGAATCTGACCACTCCCAGCTGTAACAGGTTTATCCGTGTATAGTCGGTACAACTTCTCGTCTCGTCGTCGAATACGGCTCC
Source organism: Philopotamus ludificatus (assembly GCA_022495035.1). Classification (NCBI taxonomy): domain Eukaryota; kingdom Metazoa; phylum Arthropoda; class Insecta; order Trichoptera; family Philopotamidae; genus Philopotamus; species Philopotamus ludificatus. The sequence goes on along the minus strand of JAGXCT010033641.1, from coordinate 9,014 downwards.
AAATAATCGTCTTAGAATCCTCCTCTTTAGGATATCAAGTTGGCATTCATATTGTTTTTTCAAAGCCCAACATTCAGACCTGTATGTTAGGACGGGCCTGATGAGAGTCATATAGAGTTTGACTTTAGTCTTCCTTGACAGGAATTTTTATCGTATATGCTGTTGAAGTTAAAATTAGCACCGGGTTTCCAGCATGGTACTTCTGCGTACTTCCAAATATGGTTTAATTATTATTTGTAATAACTTAGCCAAGATATGTGAATTTTAGAGTATCTTTGAAAAATAATCTTGATATTTTTGCAACCTTGGCATTAAAATATAATATGTTTCATCAGCTATGGCTATGAAAATTGTGACCAAGATTCTTCTACATTTCTCTATTAATTTAACATTACAGTACTCTTGTAATCTAAACCACGATCGACTTCTACGGCTTCTCAATTAGACAAGATTTTCATTGCGTATACAAAATATCTATATATTGACGATGCTGTACGATAAAATTTTGATTTTTCTTCATTATGTGTTTTATGCGAGTTCTTTTACTCTTTCTGAGAATTTCGAGCTGGAACAATTATAAACCTTACATACCAGTTTAGTTGCGAATGTTGAAATGAGACATTATGATTTTTTTTATACCTAACCACCGTATATCTTCTTTCAAATTTTTTCTTCATAATAATCCGAAGGAAGGTGATTCTCATAGCATTAATTTTATATCCTTTAATTTTGTCCAGAAATTGAAGTACGATTGTAACTTGTAAATACAGATAACCTACATATAACACGGTAGCTAGTTTCGAAATCTTATTAAATACAAGTTTATTTTTAAAGCAATCAAAGTCATATTTAATTTTATTCCAATTATTTTTAGTCAAATAATACAAAATATAATTATCTTTATAATTTCCGTCATTCATAATTCATAATTTTCGTCTTCTGGTTACTTAAATGTTGTTAATTGTGGTTAGTTTTTTATTTACTAAGAGTTCGTTGTGGACATTCTGTCACAAAGAAATGCTTTTTTCAGCATATTCATCCAAGAAAAAAAATTCTAAATATTTTTGCTTAACTTTCCGGAATTATTTAAGTTTATTTATTAATTTTATAATCGTCATCACTCCTCTTCTCGAAATCTACTTAATGTACAACTTCTATAGCCAATCAATTTAAAAATTGTTGCTTTTTTTACCTGACGATGGCCATTTTTTTCCTCAATCCAATTATCTAAATATTACTCTACTTCCTCTAAACTGCGTAATAATATAAAAAAAACATATTTATAAGAGTTAGTATAAATTCAGGTCAATTACAATAATTGTAACATTTGTCTAACAAAAAAAAAAAAATAGGTGATAGTCTATTTATAAAATATTCATCTGCCCTTGCTAATAAAAGCAATTTCCCATCTCTAGTGTTTTTTCGCTGTTTGTTGAATCTAAAAATAAAAATAATTTAAGTTAACAATCGTTAATCGCAGTATTTTCGCTAAACTACCGTCGTAATCGTCTGAAACAGATCCATTATCTCAAATATACTTAAGGTCTTTTGTACAGTACATCAATGAAGATTGGTACTTAAACCAAAAATAAAGTCTGCTAACATCCATTAATTTGCAAAGCATCGCCCACCGCGAAGACTTTCAGAACATTATCCTCCGATGTAACAAACAAACAAAACGCTCATTCCGTTTCTTCGGCGCACTCTTCCAGCAATAAATCGAGTTTGCGCACAGATCGTATCTGCGAATATGTTTATAATACAATTTCTGGAATAGACCGTTACAGTAAATTAAGGATGTATTGTATTTAAGGCGAAACAGCACGTTGCAATAAATTTGGGTTATTAGTATCTCCGGGGGTGTAATGATACGCACACAGGCCTCTGGCACGTGCCTTAATAACCAGGAGGTCGCTACAAGTTATAAGTCACCCTGTACATTCGCCTTATGTTGACAAAGTTAGTAAACTTATTCGATTAGGTTTCCGCAAGTATTTAAAGTGTCGGTCTGGAAATGTCACACGTAAGCGACATGATGCTTTTCCGGGATAGGCTCGTAGAAAATGGGGCGGATTTAAAAAAAATCGCGGAAAATATATGACAATGCATTTTAACATTAAAATTTTCTTATATAAAATAATAAGACTCTAAAGCTATCCCATAATAAAATAAGTAAATATGTATAGGCATAATTCATAATAACTGTATTTTCATACCGAAGAGTTAAATATATTTTTTCTTTTAAAACTATAAATAAAATACAAATATCTGAAACTTTTAAACCAGTAAGCCATCTCATGGGATAGCTAGGCATATATTGATATCTTATATTTTAGTTTTAGATCAAAAGATTAATGTTGACGAAATAATTATATAACTATAAGAATAAATAATTGATATCAGTTTTGACACGATTAACACATAAAACATTTTATTTAAACTAAAAAAGTTTTTAGGTACTTCATATGATATAGAAGAGAACAAACGAATACCGAGACAAACCCCCTCCTACTTGCTTGGACACAGTCGAGAGGGTAAAATCCGATACCAACATGGTAGAAAATGTACGTCCAATGTCAGCAATGGCCAAGAGAGGGAAACTCTTCCTCACCGCATACCATGACACGAAAAGGGAGCCCTCACGTGACTGGCAAATGATGATGATGATGATATATATATTTATTAAGAATTAATATTCAAATTGGTATTAATATGTATATTAAATAAAAAATACTGCAATTTTTGATATGTAAGGATATTTTGTATTTACTATTATATCCGTGCCAATTTATTTATTTAGCATTAATCAACTTAAAACATTAAATTCATATACAATGTTTTGAGACAATAATTATTCGCTATAAAATAATATGAATAACAAAAATCATGTCAAGAATAGTTCAGTATTAGTAAGTCGAGGTTTTTTCCTCGATTTACACTGAAAATATTTTATCTGTGATATGATATACTCAGACCTTTGTATAACACTGTTCAACGATATCTTCTTTTATTTATTCAAAGTGATCTGTGGAGACTTGACTTTAATCAAAATGATGCTTATCTTTTACAACAACAGAAAGTTGCATTTAATATACAGTTAATCTTAAATAATTGTTAAATAATGTTGAAAGAATCAATCTATTTTGAAGCGAAATCCAAATATAAGTGTTCGAGTTTGAATAATATATTTCCGTTTTCTCGAATAATTCTTTTAATACAAATCCTACACGTCACAAACTTTTTGTATTTGTTTAAAAAAGTCAAAAGAATAAATATAATAAATAATCATTGTCTTTTATTGTTTGCAAATGTGAAAAAATAAATAAAAACAACAATATTCTCTGCTGTTACCATGCGCGCGATGTTTGTTCTGGCTCGCATCTGGTACGATGTGCCAAGTGCGATTGAAACGTGCGAGTGACACGTAGGGCAAGAGCTCAGTCTATGGCCAAACACCGCCGAGCGCGTTATAAAAACTATAATATCGAAATATGAAGCATATAATACTTTAACTATTTGTAGATTATGAATAGTCCATTTTTAAAGACTTAAAATGCTTGGGGTTTCTGAGAGACCCCCTTCAGAAAAATTCATCATCATTTAATGTGAAGGTTGATGACTTCTGAAATACTATATCTTCCATTATACCCAAGTGCTAGACGATGCGTTCTCTAGACTGGTGGGGGAATGACCCGAGCTGGATTCGGGCAAATCCACTATAAAAAGTTTCGTGTACGATATGCCCGCCCGAATCCAGTTCGGGCAAATCACTGTGTCAGCAAAATACCTACCCGAGTTGTATTCGGGCAAATCACACAAGGGGTTAATCTAGATATAGGACATTCATCATTCACCTTGCAATTTTATTTATTCGACTCCTTTTCAAGATCGATTTTAGGTTTTTCTTTACAGCGAGAATCTTGAGTATTTTTAGATTTAATATATATAAAAATTCCTTGTTCTATTAATAATATAAAAATTAAAATCATATAAAAATTGAATGAAGTCTTTTTTTATAACGTAGTATTTCACGTATTTATTTAATTATATCTTTTAATATTTAATTGACTGAAATAACAATATATATTTAGACTAAATTTTGGTCCAAGAGTGTCACTATCAATTTATATCCAGTATAATTAATAATTAATTAAAGCCTAAACCGACAACTTACCCTAAGAGGCGCTGAATTTACTGGCAAACTATGGCGCCTCAGCCAAAACTCAATAATTCAACTGCACAAGACGACCCAGCATCTTAACACTATGTTGACAAAAAGCTAATACGGGTCGTGTAGTGTACGGGCTACGATAATCCACCTCAACAACATACATATACACACATATATATATACGGGTAATCAGCAGCGATGTTAGGCAGCCCCAACACATGTCAGGAAAAGGGCCTTTGTCCCTCGCCATCGATCCCTGATCAAAAGGCGTGATTGCTATCATACAAAGCCTTTGCCATTAAGCAATTTGGCACAAAGCAATTCGGATACACAAGTGACGAGAGAGGTCACCATCGGCGTAAAGTGGGTCGTTTTAATTTCAGCTGACCCTAATTGTTTAGCCATTATCGTCGCTTGTTACTCTCGGATCCGTGTCTTGGAGCCCTCGGGATAAACGCTGGACTTGAGCCACGGAGCTTAGATACCCCGTGTAATGTGAAACCGACGAGAATACCATAATCGTCAAAGACTTGCTCTTTAATTTATATATTATTTGTGTCGAATTGATCAGTAAATCATCCCTATTATTATTCTGGGTATTTCCATTAGAGTTAAACTAATATTTAAAGCGTTTCAAAACATTTGGCACAACATTGAATCCATACCAATTGAATAAAAAAAATGTATTTTCGAATAAAACCGCATTTAAATACATTGCAATAACTCGATATATCGCTCTGGCCTCGTTTTCGCGAATCGCAAAGTTTCCAATCACTCTGTTCGCTCTCAACGCATTCGACTAAAAATAAAAAATAAATAAAATAAACACTCGATTAATTTAAAATGTGTACGAGAGCTTTCCGTTGAAATTGTTAGCTTTTAATAAAACTTTAATTTGAGGAATGAAAAAAAATAAGCACAAGTGTCAAAAGCAGACGAGCACATTAGCGAGTCGACAATTAATCAATATGCAATTAACACATGGCAAAGTTTAGCCGATAGCGTATAAGCGGGTATGTATCGCGAGGGGCGTTCCGGAAGATCGCTGAAAAGAAAATATTTTTCAGACAATACCGCTTAGTCATAATGGGGTTAACGAGATCGGGGTTGATGGCCTCGGGCTCATAACTTCCGCATCGAATATTCCGATGAGGCGAAACAACGTCAAGTTCGATACACTCGGAAGCCAAAAAAATGTTTCGGCGATAAAAACATAAAATTTGTACTGCGTGTACGGTAGATAAAAAAAAATGTTAAAAGTGGTTATTGAGGGGTAGGAAATTTCATTATATGCTGAAAAAAAAATGAACGGTGGATTACAAAAAAGTTAATCGTGCGTTACAACGTCGTGAGCGTAATATGAGATCGACGATTTTGTGACATTAAAATATTTAATCATAAATAATTTGTGCCTTGTAATATTTAGACGACTTTGTGACAGAATTTAAAATTTAATTAATTGTTTTGACGTTGTATTATAATCCCCAGATTAATAATCATAATAATATTTATTCTGTGAATTAAACAGAGTATTACAGTTTATTAGCTTCTAGCTTTTAAATATAGTTTTTAACAAAAACGACAGTTTTCTTAATATTTCTTGACGGAGTTCCGTTCCGCTATCTTAGCCGATATACATAAAAGATGAGTCTTACGTTAATTATTTTTATTTCCATTTTTTAACTTTATATAAATAAATAATACGATATTCAAATCCTCCAAATAATTCTCATCTAAATGTATTTTTAAATGCTTTAACATATTTCTGAATCTGCACTTGCTGTTTCTACACAAATCTTCACATTATCGTAGCTTTAAGATTTTTATATGATTTTTTCTTTTCATTGTGGTTCAAATCGAGGTGGTCGTATGCTGAAAAATGACTGTATATCCATTTCAGTAAATCATTTTCTCTGTCCATGTTTATGTTAACATATATAAATATGTGATTTTTTTTAAATATTGAGCGCTACTTTACTTAGAAAATTAGAGTAAAACATTCTGAAAATGTTTTATAAATAAACATATATTTTTTTAATTTGACTGAAAGTATCTTATTAGAAGGTTTAGTAAAACCCATCATAATTATTTTTTTCTCATAAGCTTGATATTGTTATTGTCTTATTTTTATAGCATTTTTTTATTCGTATACAATTTAAAAATTTAAATTGTATAAATATATGATTCTATTAAATTTTGATATTATTACCTCATTTATGTAGATCGTTTTCTGTACATATATAATTATAGATATTTTTCTATATCCTTTATACTTCAACTAAAAATAATTATTTCTAACTAAAAAAATAATATAAGCCAAATTTACTGAAACTTTAGACATGTACTTGAACAGAAAATCCATATATTTATAAATAGTGCTAAGAAGATACCAATTTTCAATTTTATCAGATTTATTTTATACTAGTTTTATTAAGCTACTATAGAGTTAAAAAGGTTAAATTAATTAGTCAATTTTTAATATATTATTATTTTATTGCAATGAAAGAATGCCTTTAACATTTAATATAAATTCATTAAAGTTAGGGTTTTAAAAACACAAAGCTATGGAATTAACAAATCCGTCCAGCGGCTCGAAAACAACCGCGTAATCCCAAGGGGTCTCTAAGAGACCCTAGGCATATCAAATTAAGATATTGATGAATTTTTCATCAATATTTTGTCATTTTTTTAAAAAACAATGGATAATACTAAGGATAAAAGTTATTTATATAAAATCTCACTGCAAACTAAGCCCCCACCGTACGTGTCAATCGCACGTTTTACGCACATGCAGCACATCGTACCGGATGCGAGTGAGAAAAAACATCACGCCCATGGCAACAAGAGCGAATATTGTTGTTTTTATTTTTTTTCGCAATTTCAAGCAATTAAGGACATAATGATATTTATAATATTAATTCTTCAGACTGTTTTTAGACGAATACAAAAAGTATGTAACATGTAGGATATATATTACAAGAGTTATACGAGAAAAATCAAAAACTTGGAGGTCCATAAACCTAATTATCATGTAAAAAGTCTAAGATTATATTAAAAAATAACACGAATTAACTTTATTATACAATGAATATTTTTAACGCATTTTAAGTCACATAACGAATATTTAATATATACTTTAATTCATGGTAAAATAAGTTTAGACCATAACATATAAGTAATTATGAAAAAAGTGTACAAAGATTCGTCTGCAAACTTCATATTACTTTTTTTACTATTAGTAAATAATATGATTAATTAAAAATAGGTTTTTAAATATTTAAAATAATAATTTGATGATGAACTTTAAATTCAATTGGAGGAATGTTAAAAAATTCAACTTTATATGTAATTCATGACAAAAATCTGAATAGTAAATGTGTTGGAATGTGGGTCTAATATATTTTTAATGTAAATTAATTTTAAAACTTATCTTAACGTCAAATAATATCTAGATATATTTTTTGATTCAAACATGACACTTATAAATCCTAAAATAATCCAGATTACAATTCTGCAATGAAAATGTAAATCCTAACCGATCATACTAATTATCTGAATCCCTCATAAAAACATTTAGAGTCTAGGGCGTCTTTGACCCGCAGGTGTCGGTGTCACGTGACCCTAGGGTCAGCCGAAAGGGTCCGCTGTGGCACAATACGCCTCTAATTGAGCTTCATTATATCGGTGGCCCTACGTGCCGTATACAAGACGGCAACTTTTCTTCGCGTTTTCAATGCTGATAATTAAATTGTTGGCGAGGAGCCTCTGCGTCGATGCAGATAGGATTGACGAGCCTTCAGAGCCGCCATTAAATTATAAATTCACTTTGGCATCGTAATTAATCTCATTCTAGCCATTAATGTTGCCATTATGCCGACAATAAAAATGCAGAGATGCTCCCTAAGACAATGTAAGCACATTACCGGATTAGAAGCGAGACAACTTCGGGGAGTAATTACGCATTAAATACATTTTCGTGCGAGATCCCTTCGTCGCCGTATGAAATTTAAAATTAATATTTATCGCCGTCCATTAATCCCAAACAATGTCAGCATCGATTGGCGCAGCCCTTGCCGATGAATAACCCTAATTGGTCACGGGCCACAGGCGTATGGATGCGGAACCGATCGATTACGCCGTATCGACTTTCATCAATGGAATTCATTGCTAAATTATGGCTAAGGTCGGACAAGGATCACCGGGTACTTATTATGCGCCATAATCCTTGGACAGCCCTTTGAGATCGGCCATTATATTTCATTAGTTTCGATTCGATAATGATGGCTTATAAAAGGACACCGTTTATTTATTTTGTGATGCCGCCTTTTTTTATGTGTCGAAGGACCCATGATTATATCATATGAAGAGATAAGTGAGGTATACACGTATGTGAGTATTATCATGACTTTAGGTGGTCGAAACCATTCAAAAATATAAATAAAAATATGAATACATAATGTGACATAATTTGCACCTAATAATAGTTTTGATATATTTTAAATCATCCAATTTACTCTTAGCATAGTTCAAGAAAGTAGGACCATTTACTTTTTTAGACTGTTTTTTATTTCTCTTTGGTGGTACGGATTTTTTTGCGTAAATGATTTACGCAAAAACGACAAAGATTTTAAATTATTTTCCTTTTCGTTTACTCACTCTCCTTATTTTTACGCCCTATTCACTTTTGTGCAATTAATTATATACTTATCCTTCTCTCCTGAATTGGAGGGTTAGATGTTCTTGAATGACGAGTTTCTTTTCCACCTGTTAAGATCCCAAGCATATAGGAATTTTCGAAATACTCTTGAAAACTTCCGCACTCTCATTCTTATTATTTTTTATT
>JAGXCT010033640.1:28242-48265 GCA_022495035.1 Philopotamus ludificatus | reverse complement strand
TCTGATTTTTACTTATTTCGTTTTATGGAACATTTTCAAAAGATCAAAATTTCAATTCCGTAGAAGAGGCGAATACAGCCCTTTCAGACTATTTTCAGTCAAAACACGCAGAGTTTTACAAGGAGGGCACGGATTGTTTAAAAGAATGGTGGCAGAAGGTTTTAGATAATATGGGGAATTATTTTGTATAAGAAAAAATGTTTTGAATTTCATTGAAAAAAAACGACATTACTTATGGTTACTCCTAATAGAATCCCAGGATAATGGCTAACGACCTGAGCCGTATTTGAAGAGCCTAGATAACATATTTAAAGACTGTGGACTCTATGCCACAGAGTATTCGTGACTAATGTAACGATGTAGTAAAGCACAAAAGTGGACCGACAAAATACTAAAAAATGATGTAATAAATAAGCTCGATCTGGTTTTTTTTTTAATATACAGAAGGGCGGTTTGTACATTGGACGAATCCTGGTCGGTAGTGGAGTGCAGGAGGGGGGGGGGGTCCCGCCGCTATGCGCCGTGTCGCGCTGCGACTCTGTGCAGTCATACTTCATCATTATTATTGATAATACTCTTTTTTATATTTTAAATAAAATATCAGCGAAATTTACTCATATAATTTTAAATATTCCGCAGCATCCAATACTTAATTTTGTTATTTTTCTATTAAAATGTCTATAAAATTCCGTGAATACTTTACTGTAAAGTTTTTCAATTCTGTGCATCTTACCATAGCTTTAATCGTTGTAGTGGCCTTTCCGCCTTATAGCATTTCACATAAAGATTAATTAGTCATATTCAATTGCACCGAAATTGACACTAATATGCGACACTAATCATAAATAAAATGACGACTATAAATCCTATGTTGTATGTAGCATAAATTTGTTTGAACGAGCCATTTCATAATTTATGGCGCGAAAAATTTGTCACAAAATTTATGGATTCGAGCATATTTGAGCGATATGCGCTAAATTATTGCAAACGTCAAAAAAACAACACTGCAGTAAATATTATTATGATTTTTGCAACACTGAAATATTTCCGCGCGGCGTTATCTATTTATATGGACAGCTTGATGGATTCAATTATTCCAAAAAAAAAAAAAAACATTCTCAAATGAGTCAGTAAAAAGTTGGCGATGAAAACGGCGGGTGTTTTTCGCACATTTTTTTCCGCCACACGGAACCCAGTGGGTATCAACCCCTTCGACCCACACCAACCCCCGAACATTATTTTCAAATATATTTTTGCGAGGGAAAAGTAATATTTGACGGCTGCTCGGGGAAGTTTTATTAATTATGGCCGCCGATATGTTGGCCCGAAGAGCGAGAACGGGATAGAGAGAGCGAGCGAGAGGGCGGCGTTAGAAACAAGAAAGTTTTCCATGAAAATGGAATAAGAAATTGACGTTTGGTATGAATCGGCTATTTTTTTGTTTTATTAACTGGAATAAGCGGAGGGCCACGGGAGCTGTTGTGCCGAAGACGTTTGCTTTCAATCAAAATAAATCTTCGTCAAGATCGCGAGATGTGAGAAATGTGCGATTATGCCGATCGCCAATTATTGAAAAAAAAATCGCAGGATATTTATTCCATTTATTTTTTTAGTCAGTATTATTTTACAATCGAATACACGGATCAAATACCGCGGTGCATTTAGTTGGCCATATAATTGACAGGACAAATTGAAAAATATGCTGCAAACACCCGTCTGCATAAAATATGCATAAAACCATTTGCAAAATGTGTCGAAAATTCCTGTGCAAATTTACAAAGAGTACTAATTTGCAAGCACTAAATCGTTTACCGGCTCAGCATACAATATCAATTTTCAATTAACCCCAAACTATAATATAATTCAACTGGTACTACGGCAAAATGTTTTCCAGCGTTAATGGGTTAGCAAAATTGGAACAATGGTGTCAAAGTGGGTGCTGAAATTTTGCGCCGCAAAGATTTTCCCTAATTAATTTTGAAACGAGTTTAAGAATATTTTCAATACAAATTGATTACTGAAAAAAAAACCACTGGGCACGAAATATTATTTATGTAGGTAATCAAGCAGGAAAACAATAACGGCGAGTTCACAATGGGTCCCAGTTTATGAAAACTCCATCACGAACCGCCGCTGAAATAAATCCTGATAATGGCACCTATTAGATATAGATTTATGAATGAATAACTTGGGAATTTACAACTGAAACGTGATTCGGTAGATGGTCTGCGAATGGTCTGTAAATATCGACTGTTTGCTTTGAATGATTTCCGTTGCAATTACTGCATATTCTAAAAATCTTAGTATTATTCAAAAAGAAAACAATGTCTAGAATTAAGAAACTATTTCAAATGAATATCAAAAACAATTCTAATACAATCATTCGATGACGATAAAAACTGTCGTTATTGATGACAGATTTTGTGGCGATTATTCCAATACGTGCAAGATGATTTCCAGCATTTATATTTAAGCTTTTCACATAATAATAAGTGACATATAGCGCCCCTAGCGGGATCAAGTGACATAATCGATGAACATCAGCGTCCCGCGGGCGGCCAACCCTTCGAAACGTTAAGACGTCGTAAGATGTAGTCGCCATCTTGTTGCGCTACACACGGATCCCGCCATGATGAATCCTGTCTCTCCCCATGGCAAACCACTTCGACTAACTAAATATATTAGACTTTATTCTTAAAAATATACATTTTATTACAGCATGACAATGTTAATATAGAACTTGTATTGCAAAACAAATAAATTAGTGTCAAATCGTGATTTTTCAATATACAATATCTAGAATAATCATTTGTTACACCTATTTTTTAATGGTAATCAAGATTTTTCACTACGTAAATATATTCATAAGATCATAATAAATTGGCAATATTTTTATTTAGCACCTAAAAGACAATGAACAATATGTTCCATCATAGACAAATGTAGAAGTTTATAACCTTTTCAACATTTACAACATGATATAGTTTTGGATTATTATTGTTACATAATGATGATCAGGGTATATTGGAGTATAATTTAAGTATATTTTAAGGCCCCTTCTGTAGTACGACTAAGTATAGCCGACCTTTAAGAGGCTACATGACAACAGTCAGTTACCTATGCTGCACAAAGGACAGCTGATAGGCCGTGTCCATTTGGACTAAGGGTTGGGGTTTGGGGATGCAATTCTCGCTCCGGCCAGGCCGGTGAAGACCGTAAAGACCCTGAAAGCAGGGCCGCTTGATATCAAGTTTTGATGATATATAGGGCCAGGGACTAGACTGATCGCATCTAGCATGGTTTTCCTCGCGGAGTCGAGCTCAGGGCACGTCCAGAGGATATGGTCTGAAGTTTGTTCGTCGCACTTCCAAAAGTCACAACCAGGAATGTCTTTGAGGCTAAGTTTATGCATGCTTGGCGTCGAAGGCACTATGGCCTAGGATGAACTGGGACACATGGTAGCTTGGTTCGATCCGGGGCATCGACTAACGAAATGACATACATATGTCATACATATCAGACGACTTAAAAAAGGAGTTCCTGCAGATTCTCAGACACCGGTCTCTCATTGTGGCTATCACTACCTAGGACACATGCAGCTAGACTACTAAGAGACCGTACTAATCCAGGTGGGGAAAGAACATTTTTCAGTAATAAAAAAATTGAACAAAGGACCAAGAAAAATGATGTCTCCAATATGTGGTAATGGCGACACGTCTAAATGTTAATCTGGATTATTAAAAGCTTGGTTATTTTTATTCTAAAATAACTAGTTGTCCTAAAATAGATATACTAGACTCTGTGCTTTAAATATGATCAATTTTATCATCCTCAAATCAGCGTGCTAGAAACCATAGCTAAGATAACTTCTTGTTGGGTACGACCGGTCAAAAGTCTACAGTCCGAAGATAATTCTTCTAATACTACTTATTTGAAGATCTATCTTTGAACCATAATCCATCTTATATGAGGAACATAGAGCGGATAACCGAAAACATTTGAAATGTGGTCCTACCGAATAATGTTAAAGATTCCATGGACGGAATACTTCAAGAATACAACCGTCCTTCAACTTTTCACAAGGAGCGGGAGCTTCTAGACACTGTAAAATACGTAAAATTGAGTACAGTCGACACATCATTAGTAGAACAAAGTATCGCTTTCTACATCATAGAGGGAAAAGTAGAGGGTAAACGGTGGTTGGAAAGAAAGAAGCTGTCGTAGCTCAACAACATTTGCTCCGCAACATCTGCCGGATTGGAAGCTTCAGAAGTGTACCAGCTCGCCAAAAACATATGGAGAAATACCAAGGACATGTAGATCGCTTACGTCCGAAAACGTAAAGGACACCCGAAGAATATATGTTTAACCCTTCAAACGCCAAGCCAATTATAGGGATTTTTACCGTGCGCCACCATTTTCAATTATTAAAAAAAACGGCTAAACATATCGACATTCTAACAATTACATTTCCTTCAAAAGATGTTTTTGCATTAATTTTCATTTAAAAATATTATATTTATACATAAATTGATTTGTAGTAGCGATTGCCGTGGCGCTGGTGGTTAGGCCGATTTCGCGTGCCTGCACGCCGTGGCGTCTGAACGGTTAAGGAACAAACACATGCCCCCATATTAGATTGGTATTGAAAGAAAAGATCAAAGTTCGACAAGTCATGGCTGTGGCCCTGGGAAGGACGACGATGGTCATCGGTTTGAGCATTGTCGCGTTAAAATATTCTGTTTTGACGCATTTTCCCCGGACCGAAATCCGCGACCGCGTCTCGTTGTTTATGCAAAACTTTGCGTTGTGGCAAATTTTAACGAGGCAACACATTTTTGACACAAGTTCACTTCGCACTGCTCACTTTCGTATTTAAATATGTTCTGACCCAATTCGCGCGGTTTATGAATAAACATGATACGGGGGCGCCGTGTATTCTTCATTAGAATATTTCGCAGGGGGCGGAGGCCCGAACCACCTCCCCCCTCTGCGACCCTTCCCACGCCGGGGGCACGGGCCGATAGCCAATTTCATGCACAAACGAACACATAATCCGGCCAGTGATTTGATTCAGTGGCGGCGGGCCGATTAATTATCTTCCTTGCCGGTGGGTGCAGCGACACCGATAAGCCGCCCAGTCAACTATGCCGCTGGTCCCCCTCCTCGCCCCCGTCCCACCCGCCGCTGCAATTGCATTCCGGCCGATCTCCTCCCGATTGCAACCGGGGGCGTCGCGGCGCCCGTATAGTTGACACGACGCGCACAATGGCCCAGGTGGCGCCGCGCGAGTTTACATCATTTTGGCATCGGCTCATTCGACCACTCATCATTTGGTCAGCGTCATTGGTGCGGAAAATTGGGATAAAGCTGGAACGCGCCCCATTCAAAATTGTAATAATAAATTATTTTACAAATGTCACAAAAATCACAGTCCCATTTGAGATTCAACAGAATAGAGCAGACTATTGAGCGCTCTCTCTTCATCTTCTTTATTATCAGCATAAGCACAAAGCCTCTATCGTAGAGCCCTGTCTTCATCTAGCACCCTTTCTTATTTTATCTGCTCTACCGCCTCTTCGCTCTATCTTTTGGTGCAGTTTCAATGATACAGTGTTTATTTGTAGCCTTGGTCTTCCTTTTCTCCGGGGACAGGAAGTCTTGTTAAGCATAAGCTTTTTCTGCAGCTGACACTACTGCATCCTTGACATGTGACCGGCCAACAGTAGTCTGGCCAATCTTATGTAGTCAACTCCTAGTATTAATCTTCAATATAGCTCTAAATATATTAATCTTCCTATTCAGGATATCCAGTTGTTGCTTATCTTGTTTTGTCAAAGCTCAACATTCAGACCCATATAAGAATCTCGACCGTAAATTCTGTTGAAGTTCAAAGTAGCACCAGTTTGTCAGAATGGTTCTTCTTCGTACCTCCAAATTGGTTTAATTATTTTTTGCAAAAAATGACCTGAGATATGTGAATTCCTGGAGAGCATCAAAGCTGTACTCTTCGATTCTCAGGGATTTAAGGATTCGCCCTTGGGATGCCACTCTCATTATTCGCTGGCAGGCATCCTCGAGAGTCGCCCAAGATCTAGCTATAATGCTATTATCTTCTGTTTTGGCAAGAAGCTGCACCGATTTATTAAGAATGATGCCAGATGTTTCCACGTTTGAATTCTTCCCTTGAACCCTTTGAGTGCTATGTTAAACAACAAACATTCTAGAGCACCACTACGGTGTGTCCCAAATTCTTTAACGCTCTTTCATATATCCGTTCACCTCAGACTCTGTATCCAGAACGATGTGTTCAACACAACACGGCTATAAAGCTGGCCATAACCGATCAATCTCTAAATGAATTATTTTATTTATTTCTCACTAAATCAAAGTGACAATAAATTCTTTCTCGGTATAGATATAAAAATCAAATAAAAATATAAATGAAACATGTGCGTTTGAGTTTCATCAGAACTTTATCTTCTACCTCATCTCCCTTTAATCTATTTAATAAAATATTATTTCTAAATCGACAGTTAGTGAAAAACTGCCATCGAAAAAATCAGGAATACATATTTCTGACGAACGAGTAAAGACTGACTCATAATTCAGAAGCTGATCCTATTTACGTAATTTGATATATAATATACAACAATTACGAAGAACCAAAGAATTTACCAATAATTTTTGGAACAAAATTTCCAATGAACAAAATAACGTAAAAATGTTGTTGGTTTTTTATCAGTGCAAGATTTATGCGGCGCAAATCTTGAGACGTTTCAATGCCTTTGTTTATGGAATTAATTGTTTTAATTAAGTTCACTAAATTAAATTTAGTAAAAAAAAGGTTTTTTTAACAAAATTGTAAATATTCCCGGGGTCCCGGTCCTTTGTTTCACGGCTGCGCGGGTTTGTGTGGACTCATCCAGCGTTTCGCTCCTTATAGGCAGATTAAAAGTGAAAGATTCAAAGGGAAGAGGGCTAATTATCTTTTTTGAAAGGGCACTCCTTCTTACGCGAGTAGAAAAGAAACAGCGGAGACGCCGGAAAAATAAAACATTTCAAAAACGGGTTCAACTTTGAACCGGGCATTCCCCCGGACAAATATTGAGCCGCGGAACGTGCCCGCTCATAATTATTTGGTTCATATCTTTTTTGTCGGCGTTTTTTTTTCCCTTCTACGTCGTATAAATTTAATAATGAGGTCTACGATGTTAATTAAAATAACGTCAAGGATTAAAAGATTACCGGGAAAACGAGGCGAAATTATTAAAAAGCACCGGAGATTAATAGTTGCGGCAAAATTGCAGTTTTTTTCAAAGCGACAGTATCAACACTCTGCAAATAAAATTACTTTATTTATTTAATGTTTTGTTCAAATAGAAATTCGACACAAAATACATAAAAGAGATTAAATCTTCTACGAATCCCGCTTGTCGTTAAAAATGCTGGGAACCTAAATAACGGCGTTACATACACCGGTATGAATTTCAATTAACCTTAAGGAATTAGGAATGGATGACCACAGAAAAACTAGACGGAAGCTGGGAAATTAGCGTTGTAAAATATTTATTTTTATGTGCTTCATTTGCGACAAGAACACGCACGTTGCCAATGCAATCAATGAAATGGACTGATAAATTTAGATCCTGGATAGAGCTAATCCTGAAATTAACTGAAAATGAACGTATAAATAATCAACATTTTTAGAGGAAAACGATTAATGAATTTAACCTAATTCAATATTTTAGTAATATATTTTAATTAATTTACAGTACCGAAGTAAAATTGTAACACCTTCCAATATCGAGTAAACCGGCTAAATAACATTAGATAAATAACGGAATATCTCAACAACTAAAAAAATAGGATATATATATAAGAGTCCTTGGTTTTTGCGCTCAAGTCAAGCGCTCATTGTTTATTGGTTGGTAAATTTTTAAAAATTAAAAAAAAAATGATTTTGGCGTTATCATATACCGAGTTATTTAGAAAAGAAGGTTTTTCTATTAAACGATGTGGAGAATTTGTATAAAAATGGAGAGCTTTAAGCTGTGTTAGACCGGTCCATTAAATTTCCACCCCTTGCCATCCAGCCACACCGCTTATACCAACTTTAATCGGTGCAACAAAAGCAAATTGATTGATTTAAAAAATTAACCAAAAATTGCTCAAAATAAGAAGGAAGAGGGAATGTAGCTTTGCACAACTCTCTGAAAGTCTATGCATAACACTGTACCAAATGACATTGCTGACCAGGTCCATGTCTCTCTAATTGAGCCCTCCACTGGGAAACCCGTAGGGGAAATGCCGCATCGGACATCATCGGTCGTTACGCGCGACGTCCAGGCGAGGACAGAACAAAGAACGTGACTGTAATCCTGACAAACAAACTCTCTCATAGCTTAGCCTCGAAATAACCTGGATCAGTCAGTAATTGACTAACTTATAAGGTTGGAAAGTACTAGCTAAGATTTAGCCTGGCGCTTTTATATCTGGAAAGTAGAGATAGGTAGTCCGCCCTTTGGGAGAGGAATCCCAACCTCTCCTGTCACTGATCTAGAGCTGATTCGCAAACGCGTTACTTTAGGTTTACCAAAAATTCGTTAATGAGTCGAAAACTTGTAGTGGTGCCGACGACAAGAGGACTGTTTTTTTAAGAAAGAAGTTTCCTTACGGAACAAGCTTCCGGCTTGAAAAATTACGCTATAGAATTAGCTTTGAATAAAGCTATACATGTTGCTATAATAAAGCTATAATACCGAGAAAACCGAGGTTTCACGAGTATCATCAGTAGAGACACGTATTTTGTCATCTATTTTTTTAGAAGCGGCGTTTTAAGTGGCGGTACATATATTTAGCGTTTATTTCTTAGTACAAGATTTGGAGGGCCAAAAGAAGTCTATTTTATACATAATTTTTCATTGATATACAATATATTGATATAAAATATTTGAAATTCATTGAAATACAAGATACCGATTAAAAATTATATAATGATTAAAATTTAACAAAGTTTTGTATCATAGTATTTTAGTAGTGATTGTTTTAATCTAATTGCGTCGATCGTTAGCTTTCCAAATTGGTGTACGTACTAAAACCGTTTTGCGTCTACATATTGCGGAGCTGAAGATTGGTTAGAGACGCTTTATTGTGAATTCTTCGTAATTGCTTTATTTTTGATAAAGTTGGAAAGTATCGCTTTTATATTACGCATTGTTCTTAATTTAAATTTTTAGGTTGTTAATGTTGCTGAAACAAAGGTAAGTTTTCTTAACCACCGATATCGTTTCATCAATTTGAGATTACATCTAGCTTGGCTACATGCAGGTTGAACAAATGATTTAAAGAAGTTTCATATGCACACGTTTCGTTTCATTTATATTTAGTATGAGCTCGGTTTTAATAAACTTTTACTTTGGGAAACCGAGCTTAGAATATCTATTAAAAATTCTAGTTTGGTATTTCATCTATTTCAAAGGCTGGTTTCCATAGACAAAATGCACCACCTATATAACCAGTTTTTATTTATAATTTCATCCACGTAGTAGGAAGAACAGAGATAGTTTTGTTTTATCAATTCAATTCATAAATTTATCGCATATCTCGCTATAGAGTTGATTTTAATGTATTTTATCTTTTTCGCTTTTATATCACAAAACAAGTACCAACCTAAATTCATCATAGACAATGTGCAAAGAGTTATTGCATAAGTCTGGAGGATTCTCTTTGAGTGGAACCTTCGAGGAAAATCGATATATGAAGTTTCGCATCTATTTCGCAATTTTCTAAAATTTATGATTATATCCTATAGCATTTGCTCAGCTACTATCAGCACTTTATGTCGCATTTATCGCAAAGATGCGATAATCATCTATCTAATCCATCGGTCACCAAGCATCGAAAGCTCCTTGGAAATCAACAAATACAGACATTACGTATTTGCATTTAGATGCATGATTTTAAATAAAAACTTGGAGTCTAGATTCGATAGTACTCTCCAGCAGCCAAATGCTGGCAAAGGAGTGATTAGCCTTAAGCCTTGCGGTTGGAGAGGGGTTTATCACATTTCTCTTTACCTATGCACGTCGAAAGACTGATTTTTTTAACAATCTGGATAAACACCGTTTTAATACATAACTCGTACAGCCTATGAAGTACGAGTTATTATATAGTATGATATACAAATCCCTCTGTCTTAAGTTTTACCCCTGAAAATTTTCATGGCAATCTAATTAAGTACTTAATCGTTCGTAAACAAGTTTTTGTGGATACGTATATAAAAACTTCTGAAAGAATATTCTACTCTATTATCATATTAAATCGTCCTCCATTAAGTATTGGAGAGTGTCAAACAATGACATTTTCTAGATCAAAGGAGCCCATCATCTTTAATTACAGACTTGGGAACGTAACTATTCCTACGCAATCGTCTGTTAAAGATTTGGGTATTTTGTTTGATTCCAAGTTAAAACTTAGTTTTCATGTATCGGACATTAATGGCATGCAGCTTGATCATCAAAGATGTTGGAGCTTCGTCTTGAGAGATTCTCATCACATGGCCATGCCTCCAGTCATACAGAGTGCTATACTACGATGCATTGGTTCGGAGCTTATTTCAGATCAGTTCCATTATATGGGCGCCTTATGACTGAGTTCCTCAGAGTAGAGAGAGATGCAAGAAGAGTTGCTAGATGTCTTTATATGAGACGCGGTTCCTACCCAAACACCCAGCGTAAATTCTGGGACTGACTGGGGTATCCCTCGAGAAAAGAGAAGGAGTCGATTTACTTGATAAAGCCTTGCTGGCTGTTAGTTGGCGCATTTACAACCCTCTTATGCTGTGCGGAGTTGTATAATGGGAGCCACCTCACTACCATCGAGCTTATTCGCGTGTATTTTTTCTTCCGCCAAATGCGAGGACAGGTGCTCTCATAAACTATCCGGTAACTAGAGCTATTACTCTGCACTCAACTACTTTGCTTGCATGTTTTTTTTTTCCAAGTTATTATTATATTTTTATGCGTGATTGGCGACCTGGGTTATTCTGTAATGCCAATCACGCATCGTCTTTATGAAAAATATATAAATAAATATTGCTTCCATATTTTAAAATATAATGTCATGGGGCTAAATGTATAATTATGTATATACCGTAGCCAGCTACAGCGTTCTATTTTGATGTGGCAATTAATGATTTGGCAATTAAAGCCCTGTGCAGAATCATCCAGTACAAACAAACGGTGCGTCAGACTGAGTCTTGGAAATCAATGTGGATTCATGAATTATTGAGCAACACGGGGGCTCTAAATCATAAGCTATTGATGCCGGCGTGGCCCAGGTGAAGGTGATTGATTATCCCTTTTGCCCTGTATTATCCGATATTAAATTGATTCTGCCCTTTCCACGTGCCGACATTGTCTGGGGCCTCGTCCGACCTTAATCCACTCGCCATATTGTTGTTCGGCTTTCTGATTATCGCCGGCCAATGTTGTATTATCCGAATCTCATCGGGACGCTGTAATTTCATCCCTTTTTCTGAGCATCGGAATCTCATCTGGTTAGCGTCGCTTATGGACGGAATATAATGATCGAGATATGCTCGTATCAATTACATAACCACATTCGTATAAATAAAACTATGTCGATAGTAATAATTTTGTGGCATCGAATTTCTCACGAGGACTACGAAGTCCTGGCGGCCCGCACTTGCGGACTCACTCCCCGCTTCTTTGTTTTGAGGGGGCCCAGGTGGAGCGGAAATACTGAAATATTCAAGAATTGTCTTCGTTCATTTTGATGAGTCGGTTTTGCGAAAAGGAGATCCCGTGCCACGCGAGTGTAATGAGACCGAAACAGGGACCCAACTTTGTATGTAGCCCGGTCTTTGTAATGATGTTTCCCTTTAGGTAAACGAATAGATCTGTTGGGGAATGAGCGACGCGCCGTGGAATATTTTAAAACGGCCGGTATTATCTTGGGTCTTAAGGGAAAGCTTGGGAAATGAGATGGGGTGGGAGGGAAATCGGCCGTTCAACGCCGCAAAAAAGTTTCAACAGAATAGAATAAAATCATTGTCTACCGAAGTAACGCAATAATAGGAATCAAAGCAGACCCTTAAGAAAACGATTTGGTACATTATCAGACATTCTATATATTTTCGTCCGATGTTAGTTGGTATCTTAAAATATAACTTTAAATAAAATGAAAGATTAATTCTGGTCAAAAATATATTAAGTATATTTCGCTTATATTTTATTAAAAATATAAAATATTCAAAAAAGGTGAGGTAAAATACAAAATAATATGAACATTAATTAAATAAATGACAAGAGGCGCGGCGTAAGCCCCAGAATAGGCTATGGAATGGTACAGGCTACATTAAATTGCAGCGCGACATAGCGCTGAGCAGCGAAACCCCCTCCCTCCGAATTTCCCTACCCACCCGTATCCATCCAATACACGATGCTGACAGCGCTCTTGCTCTAAGTCACGCGGAGAAATACTGCCCAGGTAGGTGGTACAGTTTTTTTACGTCAAAGACATCCATTTGCAAATCAAATCCACCCCTTTAAAAATTAAGTTTAAAAATTGAATATTTTTCAATAGATATACTTTTTTTTATCAGTTCCTTCAAAAATGTAAAAAAAACGGGTTTCACTGTATTTATGTAGTACCCAGAATTTAAGTTTTCCCACTAATTCCGTTTAGTTTTGTCAGTTCGGTGTTTAAAACGTGATACTGCAGGTTTCATTGTATTTTAGTACCGCAGTTCTAACCTAAAGGTGCAAAGTTTTTCCCGCTAATTCCCTTAAAATCCTAACTTTCTGGATGCTTGGGGAAAACTTTGAATTCAGGGTATTAAATATAGTGGAACCCGTTTTCACGATTTTTAGTAACTAGTAAATATTATAGTCAAATGGGAAAGTAATAAATTGAGGTTCAATCTAATTAGCGCCGATACACATTTTAAAGGGCGTGAAAAACATGAAAGTGAAATATGAAAACGTAAATTCAGGGTTGGAATCGCGGTACTAAATACAGGGAAACCCGTATCATACGTTTTTAAAGGAACTGACAAAAATAAACGTAATTAGTGGGAAAACTTAAATTCGGGGTACTACATAAATACAGTGGAACCTGTTATTTACATTTTTTAAGGATCTTGTAAAAAAAAGTATATATATTGAAAAATATTTAATTGTTCAACTTAATTTTTAAAAGGGTGCATTCGGTTTGTAAAAAGTTGTATTTGATTTGTAAAAGGATGCATTTGATTTGCAAAAGGATGCATTTGATTTGCAAACAGATATATTTGACGTAAAAAACCGTACGGAATAGAAAATGATTACTTAGTTACATACTAGGAGTTTTTCATAGTTCTGAATAAAGACATATGTGAAATTAAGTGATTTTCGCCTTTGAAAAACCAATAATTAGTATTCAATAATCTATAATCTATTTCTGGGATATATAAAAAAAATCGAAAACTATTGAATTAAGAAAATCGGGAACAATTTCTTCTATGCAGGAAAAGAAAAGAGGTCTTAACCCTAAACAAAATAAGAAATAAATAGAATTCGACTAGAAGTCCTAGTGAAAATATCCAGGAAAAAAAAGACAGCTATTAGTTATTATCTCCAGAATTTATCAAAGAAGTTATAACGCACCATACTAATAACGATTAAAATAATTCTTAAATTAAATACTATTATAATGTTAAGTATTTTTCGTTTAAAAAAAGGAAAACGTGGCCAAATTGAATCTGACACAGTCGTTTACAAGGAGCACGTTGTTGTTAATGATTTAATCAGGATTTCCCGGGAAGCCGTCCGTGTCAGGTGAAAGGGAAAAAGAAAGGAAGGCAGTTGGTGAGAGATTGATGATGAGAGCCGTAGAGCAAAGTAGTGGGGGAGGGAGTGGAGCCGGGGCTGAGCCCCTACGTGCTTAGAGCTGTTTGCCCCGACTATCTAGGCGCCACAACTCTCTGCAACGACTCTATTATGCAACACTACTACCGGCTCAGACATGCAAACACAATACATATTAATAACAGGCTGGTTAATAAAAAAAAAACTACTGAATTTATAGGGAATTATTTATTAGATTTTATTTATATTTAGAACCCAGTTATTGCGAATAATATTTAACTATGAATATAATAATAATACCAATATAAGAATTATTATTATAAATATAAACGGATAAAAAATACGTGATAATAGAAGAACATTAAGAAGTTTATTACTTTCATGTTACTTAGTGTTTTCATCTGAAAGATTTTTTAAAATAATTCGTGGTTAATAAAATTATCAATAACACCTAAAGTGATTAAAAGGAACGATATTTGGATAGGTGTAGAAGCAGATCTAAAATTAAAAGTACTTAATATGCCTCCTACATCAGCTCCCAGGGATTTAAAAGAATTTAGAAAGATCTCAACTTGCGGAAAATAGGTACCTCAAAACTTGTCAGGAGTAATCCTTGTAGGGCACATTTTAATATGCCAATAATTGGCATTGGAGATGCAAAGTGGGTTCTTTACGTTTACAACAAAAAACGCAAGAGGTCGTGAAAGAGCGGCAATCGACCCCCAACTCCTACCTTAGGAACTGGATTATATCCTAGGACAGGGATGGCGAACGAAGTCACGAAGTGACCCGCGTGTGAGATTATCGAACCAGCTTGAATTTTTATATGATTGTAAAAAGCCTTCATTTAATAAAAAATAAAATGATTTTTATTCTGCTACTAATATCATTAAATACCGTCACATCTTTAAAGGGCTAGGGTGTGAATAGGGTTACAATTGCAATAATTTTGCTTGTAAATTTTAATGTTAATAAAACTTGTAAGCCTATATAATAAACCTATGTGACCCGCCACATGAATTTATTAAAAAAAATATCAAATTTGACCTACTTGGGAAAAAGGTTCACCATCCCTGCCCTAGGAAGATAATGTTATGCATTCGGTGAGATACAAAAGGTGTACCTCTATGAACAGACAATATTATAGACGTATTGTCCAGAGTTAGGTCGTTCTAAAAAAGGCTCTAACTTAAAAAAGCCATCGATTTTTTTGAGAATTCTTCACCTATTATATTTTCTAGATCAGGGATGAGCAACCTTTTTTAACAACGGGCCAGCTACAAACTTTAATTACGCATGTAATGCAATAAAACTGATGTATTATGAAAAGTTTCAAAAACACTGAATAATGAACACAAATTATCACTTTATTAAAAAAATAAACCTAGTATAAAAAAACACTCATTGATCGAAATACAGTGCCCGGAATTCACGTTTTCCCGCTATTTGCGTCCAATTTTTACAATACCGTTCTATTTTAGTATCCCGTTTTTAAACTCAAATCTACGTTTTTTCTCTAATTACGTTTTTTATCAGTCCCTTCATAAAGATTATGATTACGCCTAAAGGGCAGAAAATCCTGCAGAATACTGTAGGATTTTTTAAAATTAAAATTGTAAAATCTTCAAAGGGCCATATTGGTTGATTTGCCCTGCTCTAGATATTGCCCCTAGTGACTATCTTCTTTTTAGATCCTTGCAGAAAATAATATAAATAGATATTAGAAACGACCTCAATTTATTCAATGCTTTAAAAAGTCGATTAATTTTTTTAATTACAGTGAAACCCCGTGTTTACGTACCCGAATTTTATGTTTTTTCGATATTTACATTTAATTTGTACAGTTCTGAATAATTTTAGTACCTTTAGTACCCGCCGTTGCGCTTTTTATTTCCCGCAATTTACGTTTTAAAAATTTAAAATTCAAGGCAGTTTATAAAGATATTTAATTAAATGCGTGGCGATTTAAAATATTAGATATTAATATAAATTAAATTAAATGATAACTTCATTATTTAAAAAAACAATTTAGCTTAGATACTTTGGTAGGAGCTAAAAAATGGAAAATTATCTTATTCCTAGATCAATGCCCTGCTCATCCAACAATTTTATCACTGAGGAATATAAAATTACCCCTTTTACCTCCAAACTATGCTAGTGAATCTTTTAAATATTACTAAAATTTGGTACAAACGATGAGAAGTTCCAGAAAATATTAAGGTATATATTTTAGATGCAATGCATTACAATTTTAAGGCATGGGATTGAAATTGAAGAAATAACGATTAAAAATTGTTTTCGTAAAACTGAAGTCGTTAGGGAACAAGAAAATGAAATAGAAAATACTAGTTATGGTTGAACTGAAGTTATGGATATCGATGACAGTCACAGTCACATCCAAGCAAAACTTATCCGACGAAGAATTATCTGGCGAAGAAGAGGTATACCTAATCCATCCAAATCCAACAAAAGCAGATGCTATGAGGCATATTGGGGTACTAGCTATTAGTATTAGTACTAAACTACTATAATAGCTATAGAAAACGTATAAGCCTAAACGTTCTTATCGATTTATAAGGATGAAAAAGCAAACCAGCTTTTAATTAATTAACCGATGAAAAATGATTGAGAAAAAGATAGAAAATATAAAAATGATCAAAATTAAAACCTATTTAATTTTTGGTATTCAGACTTTATGTTTTAGAGATTCTACGTACATATAAACGTCGTTTATTTAGTTATGTTATTTGAGTTCAGTACAACCATTTTATCAAAGTTGCAGGTTACATAATGGTATAAAACAATCTCACCGTTTTCTATACGTTTCTAAGGTTAAATTGTATGTCACACTGACGTCGAAGCTGAAAAAAAAAACAATTGTTGAATGCCACGTCCCGCAAGCTGGACACGTTCCCGCAGACGAGGACACGTCCTCCGGTAAGCCGTGGAGGAGGGCACGATCCGACTAAACCTTCCTTCCTTTCTACCCCCGCAGCCATATTTGTGTGCCACACACCTACCTCGTTATCATATCCACAGAAATTATGTAAAAGAGTCGTTATCTGACATTTTACAGCATATAAAATCATGCCCTTTTTTCCTACAGCATATCATATGACGCGTTGCGTGGGTGGGGGGGATAGGAAGGACGACGTGGTATAATAAAAAAAAAGTTAATGCATATAAAGTCCTCAGAGCTTAAGTGCTCCTGTTCAAGTACGGGGGAGGATTATATTTAATGTTTTCTGAAGGAAGAATATCTGTAAGCGATATATAACGCCGACATGATTTTTTATACGGAGTGAAATTTACAACACATTTCGGGTATTGTCCCCATATTATTTTTATTTACGTAAGACGCTACATTAACGGAAAATCTATGTGAAATTTTCACGGAAAAAATGAACGCGTTATAATAAATTTATTATACATCTCATGAGTAACACGTTGCCAGACTTTTTTAAAGGCAATATTTGTTCAGAATAAAAATGAATCCCCAAGTTATAATGATTTGACAACAGGTGCTGAAAATGCGATCGTTTCTTCGTGCAAACAAAGGAAACTCGAAGCCGGAATCTTCTGGTAACGAGCCAATATGACGCTCCATATCCAATAGTCTCGTGCAAATATTACGCACTGCTTTGCGCGAAAGCCTGTGTGTATATAATTTCTTATTTATATGAATGAAAACTTTTTTCGTTAATTTTTCAACAAAAATGTATAATTTTAAATGCTCATATTTTTTTTATTAGAGTATAAAAATAATTTTCTGGGAAATTTTTCGTGTAATAAAGAGGGCAGTTTAATCCTCTTTGAGATTCGCGGAAGAAATTTGAAGAGACTATTAAGTCACGACGGAAAATTTATGGAAAATGTCTCTGAAATATGCGATAATTAAATGATATAATATAGATAGAAACACATGTACATATATCTCGGCGAAACTAGATTAAAAAAATGAAAGCGCTTTCAGAGAACATATCGTCGATTACCGAATTTCATTTACTTTTTGTGAAAAAAAAATATCCCCCTGATACCCTGTGATTTTTCAAGGAAAACGTGTTCAAGTATTATTTTAGTGAATATATGTTTCGTCGATTTTTCAGCTCGCTTACAGGCGAAAATTGAAAGTAAACACACGGCCCCAATTTGTCTGGGGCCCAGTCCGCACGGTACGCTGACCACTAAATACCAATTTTCATCAATGTTGCGTAGGGCAACGTGATAAATATTTATTTTTATGGGTCTACCTTACGAATGAGCGGGTTCCAAAGTGCCTGTCGGCCCATAAAAGCGCTGTAAATAAATAGATGTCCATTTCTTAGGCCCCGCTCCGTACCGACCGACTTCGAGTGCCAGTAATTACACACACCTCGGCCTAGGGGGCCCACGACTGTTTACCGAAAACAAAAGTGCCACTTTAGGACAAACAAAAAGTATGAGCTTGGTCCAATTAATTAACGTTGAGAAAGTCTGAGAAGTCTGGAGAAGTCTGGTCGCGAGGTAAGCGTGCCGAGCCAATTTGCCTACTTGTTGAACCAATGGATATAAATACGCCAAAGGAAATGCCGAGTGGTCTGGTACCGTATTTGTGTACGTTTATAAACCCCTATTGTTATTAGAAAAAAACTTTTAAAACAATTCTCTCAGCAGTACTTGAAAATCGCAGGATTTTTACAGACAGGCAATACAACTACTAGCGATTTTTTTAAGCTAGGCAACAATGCCATATATTCTTCGTTAATTAAATATTATATGAATTTGAATCTAACTGAAATAATATTAAAATTAACCAGTGTCGTGGTTTGACACTGGGGGGAATATTAGTGTGATCCCTTAGATCTTTAGAATCTTTTTTTTATGCTATTTATCCATCCTATTTAAAATAAATAAATATTAAAAATTTTGTTATTTCAAAAAATAACAATATTATGGTATAAAAAATCGTGAAAACTCAATAAATAAATTATACAAAATGTTAATATTATTCATACATATGTATATGCAGAAAAAAATAATATAAATAGTATGTCCTATAGGAATTTAAATGTCGTTGCAAGTTGGGATCACACGTATGAAAGCAGTTGTAAGTTATCAAATTTCACTATTTTGGTCATTTTTATACTCATTGATCATTTCCTATTGGGTTATAAAAATATGTTCTTCCTTCACCAATGAACACAGGTTAATTGTGTTGTGTAAAAATATAGAAATTAATCTTTTTAGTGGATTGGGTAATTTAAAAACAGTGTAATAAATAGTTGACTGTACTAATTATACAAATTAGTTTGAATATCTGGTCAAATATATTTGATTGCTTTACATCTTTTATTTCTATGATTGTTTTCAGAACAGATCTACAAATATCATACATTTATACTTTATAGCGGAAATAGTAGGAAACTAATAAAAATATTCGACAAAAAACTATAGAGTATTAATTAAAATAATGGCCTTATATATTAGGGATTTTCCGCTAACGAAGAAGTGTCAGAAAAAATCATAATAAATCTATAATTGATATTTTAAATCCTCAGCAGAGATTCCAACCGAAATGATCTTGGATAACTCAAACTAATGATCAAATTTGGTTTTTAACATATTTCAAAAATGGAAATTTATTATGGAAAATGTGCGACATTCTCCATATTCAGTTTCTGAAGAAAATATATTAAAACAGATAGTATTAAAATCTAAATTAAGTGAAAATAAAACCTAGTATTTCAATTAACTCTTAAAGGCATAGTGGTGTTAAAAGAATCCCACCCTTTTTTTAAAAAATACTTAAATATAGATGGTAAGATATTTTTTAAACCACACATTATTTCGCTTTTCATTATTTTATTATTAAAGAGACTTTAGTCAATTTAAAAATAAAAAATATTTTCTAAAATTCCATACCCAATTTTCTAAAAAGTTAAGGAAATGTCGGTAATTGGCAATAAGCTTTTTCAAAACAATTTTACACAGAGAGATTAACCTTTGAATGAAAAAATAAAACAAATCTTTCATCATTAAAAATTCAATTAATAAATGATACAGGTTTTACACTTCAAATTAGATGTTTTACAAATCAAATTGGACTGTTTGCAAATCAAATTGGACGGTTTATAAATCAAATTGGACGTTTTACAAATCAAATTGGACGTTTT
>JAGXCT010033640.1:0-27388 GCA_022495035.1 Philopotamus ludificatus | reverse complement strand
AGTCTAATTGGTAAAATGTTTTACATATCGATAAAAATATTATAAAAATATTTACCTTAAAAAATTGAGCCATCGGATTTCTTGTCCAATGAGGATCAAGACGTTGCAAAAGGTGAAGCACAAGAAGAAAACGATTATCCTGAAACAAAAAAGGAAAACTCATAAATAAAATGAATACTTTAAGATTTCGCTTAAAGCCCAATATTCTTGATGATTTCAACACACGACCGAATATCCAGATCTTTAACAAATGATCTGGAAACTGTCATAGTTTGACACTTTCCAATACTCAATGGAAGACGATTTAATATTGCCCAATCGAGCAGAGAATTTATGTCATCACCTGTTTAGGTAATCGATTTAAATAGTTTTAATTGATCTGCAAAGTGTGAGAAACTCCAAGAAAGACATGCTCTATGTCGTTTATAAACAAAACAAATTATAATAAATACTATAAATTCGAACACTATGGGATTCATGAAGTTGCATCGTAGACACATGACGTTGGGGAATCATGCATCGCGTATTGTTTCCTCTCTTTCAAATAGGACAACTGTAAGAGATTAAAATAAATAAGTCTAGTGTGATCGACTTTATCAAACGCCTTTTCAAAGTCGTTATAGATAAAATAGATCTTGTGACTAAGACTATCCAGTGACACATGATATTATTAAAATATTCTAATAAATAATTCAAATAAGCTATGAATATTCGGCTCTGCAATTTATTAAAACTAGAAAGGACAATGCATTCCGAGTGTGTTTTGTTCCAGCGGCGGTAGCATTCAATTCGCACATGCATAAATTAAAAAGCTTACATAGTGCGCAGCTAAAGTTTAGTCCCGGGCTGTATATCTATGTACAGTGTGAAAGGTGGCAAATGAATATACATTGTCAAAGTAAAGTGAGATAAAGTTGGGGGCGTCGGTGGCAGAGGTGAAGCGGGACGGGCGGGGTGGTGGCGCGAGCCAACGTTTGATATCTTCGTAGACTCTGGTGGGAATGTTTTATCTAGTTTGAACATAAGTTCAACATAACTCATTCCAAACAAGTGGAACAGTGGAATGAAAAAGAATTTGCGACGTCGAGGCGTTCATGAAAGGAAAAATTTTCAGCTCGCGAACTCCTTATCGGCCCGCGCATTCTGAATAATTATATATACACGTGACAATGTATCGAACGTGTCAACTGCACACAGACACCGACACATTCAGCTCTAAATAATTCAGGCTTGAAAAAATAATAATATCAAGTTTCAAGCTCCACTCTGAATAATTTATTTTATCTCAAGCAGAACGTAAAACATTTCTTAATATTCCTTTGATATCCTGACTCTTAAATAACTTGAAAGAAGTGAAAAAAAAAAAACAAATAATGCCAAGTCATGTCTAATTTCTTGTACGATTACGAAACGCTTTGCGTTCTTGGCATATTATTTTCGTATACTTTACTTGTTTGTATAACGCAATGTGTACGCAGTCCGACTGAGAAAAAATCTGAAATCCGCAACAAGCCAACGGATTCAGCGTCTCCCTAATTTCTTTCTCCGGGAATTAACGCGCCACCTGTTAGTGGGGTGACCATAAAGCCGGCCCCGCCCCAGGGATCCGGAACCCCACTCGCAGATTCTAACTCAGGGATCCCTGTTTACACGACGGATGTTCAGGAATGTTAAGAAAGGCTTTTAGCGCGTAGAATGTAAAAGGCCATTAACAGTCGCAGCTGAAAGCTTTTTAATACTGGCTCACGCAAAATATTGTCTGTGAAAACTAAGTGCCACTTCCGCAACGCTCTCGTTTTATTGACCATCCGTGTTTGGTCTAAGTGTCGGACTAAAGAATTCATGTGAGAGTTGCGGATGACGCGGGGAGAGAACTATGTGTATACATCAAGTGACTTAATGGTCCAAACGCCGGCCATATATTGTTACAAATTTGATTTTCTTTCTAAATCAGATCATCAATCCTACGCCTAGTCTTCTAATGGACCGGTGACATGCGATTCGTCCGCTCTATTCAGGCAGATTTTTCATATGCTGCTAATCAAATGGCCAATATCGATTTGCTGTTCGGAGCGTCCTCGTGAAATTGCAATATCTCACAGAATGCTGGTTTCCAAATGCATCAAGTGACCCTATCCGGTGTTGATATAATTTTCAATCTGCGAGAAGAATTCGCTCGACCGCTCGGACTATTCGATTTAAGTCAAAACTCGATTTGCGCGACGTGGACGCGAGAATTTTGATCCGACGCACAGTGGGGTGAATAATAAATTCTCCTGCCAAAAATATGTAGTATTTTTATTACTATTCATTTAATTATTTATTTGAACTCTTGCCTTAAAGTGTGTAAAAACACGGTTGCATGAGTGTTTGAAAATTTTCAATCGACAATCGATCGTATTATAGAAACCTTAAAAGATTTTCATCAATCAGATGATGATGATATTCAAATTCCAGAAAAGAAAAAAATCAAAATATAGTCTAAAAACGTTGACGGTGTTGTTTATTTTTCAAATCGAGTAGAAAATATAGAGCAGCGGGGCATATACAGGTCTGCCCCAAGCAAAGATTTAACCCTTTAATCGCCAAGCCAATTATATGGCTTTTTACCGTACGCCATATAAACTTCAAATAAAATGAAATGGCTAAACATATCAACATTCTAACAATCACATTGCCTTCAAAAGATGTCTATGCATTAATTTTCATTTAAAAATATTATATTAATTCATAAATAAATTCGTAGTAGCGTTTGCCGTGGCTCTGTTGGTTAGCCGGTTTCGCGTGCCTGCACGCCGTGGCGTCTAAACGGTTAAGCATCATTTTATCTTTAGCGTCTAGACCAATTTGTTCCATAGAACGATTATTACCGAGGATGAGGAATCCTCTATACCAATATGAGAAGAAAAAAACAATGACTTAATAAAAACATAGTACAGTTTTAACAGAATCGAGAGTATTCGTTAACATATCGATTTACTTAATAAAAAATAAAAATATTTTTGACTATGTAATACATATTATTATTGTTACATCACACGATTTACATACACACTCACCGGATCGTGATTTGCGCGAAAACGATTCAAAGTAAATTTTCAAACAAAGTAGACGAACTTTCGCCCGCCAATTTTACTGCGTTGGCCTCATAACAATTTCGAGGGTTATAAATTGACGTCATGCCAGTTTCGTTCATCAATCTCGTGCGAAAGTTTCCCCTCGTTAGGACCGAATCCCGACCTTCGCAGCCATGGACCGCCGGGTCATCGGGGACCTGCTGCCCTTCAACAAGAAACTCATGAGGATATTCGGCATCGGCATGTTCAACAGAAGTCCCGACGGGACGTACCGAAATTTTTCAAATTATCGATACAGACTCTATTCGGGCCTCGTTATCGTTTGGGGATTTGTCGTATTCATGCTGCTCGAGATTATCGAGCTGAAGAGCATTAAGGACGACTTGGACAAGGTCACGCTCCAGCTGTGCTTCATCCCCAGCCAGATGCTGGTGTTTGCGAAAGCGATCAGTCTAATATACCACAGCGGAAAGTTCACCGAGCTGATACACACTTTGGAAAAGTCATCGCTCAACTTGTACGTGAGCAGAGATCACATTGTCGGCACGAGGAAGAGATCAATATTTATTACCAAGATTTATCTGTCCATCGTTGTCTTGTGCATAGTGAACTTTGCCACTCCGACGATACAACTTTTGCAGAGCTCTCCATTCTACACGGACGCAGATAGAGTAAAAAAACTTTTGCCATTCAATGCCTACACCCCGTTCGAGATAAATAGCAAATTCAGAATTATATTAGTTCTGCTCTATCAAATGTCGACGATGATCTACGAAGCAACATTATCTGTGACCATGGATTCGACTGCTGCAAGTATTCTTATGCATATTGCATCTCAATACAAAACAGTTCAAGAAATGATGGAAAACATACATAAAAATGCTATTCAATTATTAAATTTCCAGAGAATGCATTATAGATACAGTAACATTGAGCTGAAGGATGTGTTCGAAGAATGGCTGAAAAATAGAGATGCATACATCAAAAACAAAAATTATATTGGAAACTATACCAAGAAAGAGATTAGTTATTCGATGACATTGTTCTTAAAAGAAGCAATTAAATTATATCAAACAACTTATAAGTAAATATAAAAACGTAATAATTAAATATATTATATTTTTGCACGGTTTTGAAATAGCATGGAACAAAATATTGGATTTTTATATTAATAAAATAAATTGTATATAAAAAAAATATGTGAATATTAATAAATTTTCAGGTGCGTAAGAGATTTTCATCACATCTTCAGATACGGCTTAAATGGTCAAGTCATAACAAGCACATTCGTAATATGCATGACTTTCTATCAGCTAATGGCTACTGA
Source organism: Philopotamus ludificatus (assembly GCA_022495035.1). Lineage (NCBI taxonomy): Eukaryota > Metazoa > Arthropoda > Insecta > Trichoptera > Philopotamidae > Philopotamus > Philopotamus ludificatus. The sequence goes on along the minus strand of JAGXCT010033640.1, from coordinate 22,984 downwards.
TGTAATCCTCATGATTTAAATTAATATTTTAATTATGTAATAATAATTGGAATCGTTTCAGACTGATGGAATTGTCAATCATCAAGTGATAGCTGCCGTCATGATGATGCTAGTGTTTATGCTACAGCTAGGGATTTTTACATGGAACTGTAATCGAGTTACAACTGAAGTACGCACGCGTTTTTCAAACATTTGTTCTTAGTTATTTATTTATTTTACTACGATGGATAGATGGCATAAGAGAAAGATTCCAAAGCGCTAAGATTCGTAAGATTCTAAAGATGCAAGAGGAATGAGTCTCTCACACTAATACTCCCCCCAGTGTCAAACCACGACACTGGTTAATTTTAATATTATTTTTGGTATAAAATATATATTATATGTTTTTAATTATTTATTCAACGAATAGATGGCATTAAATGTTTTTAAAAAATATGCGAAGGTAATGGGTCTCTTTCCCTTACATATCTCCTGGCCATTGTCATAAAGTAATTCTCTGAATTTATAGTTTTCGTCGGACTGAATACCAACTTAACTTAGTCACGGTTAACTTAGATTATCCAAATAATATGCATGTTACCTACAAGCCATAGCAATGGCAATATTTATTTATTTGGCGATAGATGAATGGCATGACGATAAGGATTCTAAAGGTACTAGGGGGATCTCTTACACTTACATTCCTTCCAGTGTCATAAAAAAATACCATAATTCATTGATTTTCGCCGGAGGATTATCCTATCCGGGTACTATTAATATCATAACTTAGTTGTGAGTAATTTACATTATCAAATTGAGTATGCTACCTACAAGCTTTGATACTAATATTAAGCCTTTTACTCCCACGGGGCCGATCATCGGCCCCAACTGGTGTAAGCGAAAATTTCCATAGGGCCGATCATCGGCCTCAAAACTTTCATACGAAAAAATATACTAAATATATTTTTTTATGTTTAATTTAAATTTATAATGTTTTATGGGGTGACATGTTAACAGTTTATGACGAGTTATTGATTCAACCCCTGTCCAAAACACTGATTAGATTATTTATAAGGTATTAAATAATTATAAGAACCTTTATACAAATTTTATTTAAAAAGTTCATGATATTTGCTAATTTTGCGAAACAATACTATTATTTGTTTATGTCCATTTTTTATTTTCATTTTTATTATATTTTTTCATATATTGATTAAAAATCATTTTCTATTTTCATTTCCAATTAATTTCTTTAGATAAAATAATTCAATTTTAGATTAAAAATTATTCAAACACAAAGCTAATATTGTTTTAAGAATAAATATATTTTTAATTTTTTTTTGTTTATGTTTTTATTTATATTTGAAGATTAGTTATTATCATACATTCCACAGTGAGGGCCCCATAGAAAGAATTATGTTTTTAAACGAATCATTAGCTGAGATAAAACAAATAATGAAAACTATCGTTTTTTACCAAAAAAATGCTTGGGATTCTTTGCATATTCTATCCAAAAAAGACTGGGATTAAAAGAGTTAATAACGTTAGGTTAACCCATCTAAGTACTAACATAGCTTAGTCGCAGTTAACTTACATTATCGTCATATATTGTATGTTACCTACAAGCCTTGACACTGTTTTATTATATTATTCTTTACAATTAACGTGTCTTCTAAAATGACGACAGTTAAGACTAATGTAAAGAAATAACATAAATGCAAGACTTACTTAGAATTGCTAAAAATTATGTCATTTTAAGGTTAAACCTTAATTTCTGGGAGACGCAATAACATTAATTGAGTTATACATGTATTGTATTGTGGACATATATTAGGTAAAACGGAAAGAAATGTCATATTTTCTGGTGCGTCACTTTAAAACCAGTTTGTCACCGGTTGCCGTTGAGTTAGCACGTCGTATTTGGTATCATTTTGAAGCTCTGTTTTTACTCTTGCCATTTTTACATTTCTTTTAGGCCTCATTTATAAGCCTCGGATTAAAGATATACATTTGCGGTATTTCATGCTGTTTTTATTTGATAAAGGATTAAAGCCGAAAGAAGCTACAGAGACCATCTGCGATATTTATGGAGACGTCTTGAAACTGCGAAAGTGCTTTAGATGGTTTAAAAAGCTCAAAAGTGGTGATAGGGAGTTAAGGGACAAACCAAAAACAGAAAGATCCCTCAAAATCGACGATGACGTCTTAAATTCATCGGCGGAAGCTGATCGTCGTAAAACAGAGATGAAATTGTCACATAATCATGGCTGTCCAATAACAACTGTGCAAGATCATCTGAAAAGGTTGAGGAAAAAAACAGGCAAGGAATTTGGGTACCGCACGATATCTCCCCAATGGCATTGGAGCAACGTGTAACAATCTGTGCATCTTTATTGTCCAGACACGAAACATATCAATTTCTCAAAAGAATTATTACTGGGGATGAGAAATGGGTCCTTTACAGTAATACCAGAAGAAAAAAACAATGGTTATCTTCATAACAGATATCTGTGCCTACTCCTCGGCCAACATTATCATTGAAAAACGTCTTGTTATGTGTTCGGTGGAATATTTCGGGTATAATTCGTTATGAATTATTAAAACCTGGTCAGGGAGTTACGGCATAGTTATACTGTGCCCAACTAGAAAGATTAAAAGTGGAGTTACTAAGAAAACGAGCTGTTCTGATTAACAACACAGGAGAATTTTACAGCATGATAATGCAAGACCTCATGCAGCAAAAATCACCCAGAACAAAATCAGAGAACTAGATTTGGACCTTAGTTCATAGACAATGAGGAAAATTATATAACAGGAGTAATATTATGTGTTTTTTTCTGAAATATTTTTTTGCAGTAATAAAAAATGTCGTTTCTTTCCGTTTTACCTAATATATGTCGACAAAAAGTTAATGCACTGTGCTTATCCTACTGAGAAGGATGTAAGTGCACGACTTTTTTGTCCACGTCTTGTATTTATTATTAATTCATTCATTTTAAGGCTGAAAGGGTGGCTGTGTCTGCATGGTGTGGAGCTTGGTATCATGGTGATACGAAATTCAGACGAGACCTCATGATGGCCATCACTTATACCCAGCGACCGCAAGAGGTTGCAACTTTCGGCGGTCTCATTCCACTCTCAAACAAATCCTTTGTCGAGGTATTATCGCATTGTAATACATCTTATATATTTTATTTATGAAGAATGACATTTTTTGCAGATATTTCGCCGTGCGTATTCCGCATTCGCCGTGATGATGAATTTAAACAAATAAGGGTTTTTTTTAATTAAATTAATTTCATCCAAATCTGTCACTCTCGAGCGGGTTTAATTTTTTTTTTCTTCGCCCGGTCTACATATAAAACATTCCGTTTTTCGACAAAGTTTTCTATTCGGTTTGTACTACATTTGGCCCCCGGATGAAAACTTTCCCTATAAATATTTTTGGTCAGCCGGTGGTAAAAGTGAGAAACGGGGGATGAGGTCGGATGCGGGGTGGCACGGGGGTGGCAATGGTGAAATTATGGGCCGGGTAGCGAAGCAATCGATTTCCTCTTTCTATTAAGGCCTGGCCTCTCCCCTAAATCCTTCCATTCCCGCAGTAGATCTCCATTCATGGGACCTTAAAACCGTGGCCTGTATTTGTGTATTTGCATATAAATTCAAATCTACCATAACACCATCAATATGAATGAGGTGCGATGGAGTGATAGATACCGTCCGCGGATCTTCGGTGTGTTTCTAGTTGTTGGGGGATATTGATGAGATGGCTGGCGGATAAAATATGTGGGATCGTAAACTGACGGATTTGAGATGTTACTTTTAAAAACTTGAATCAATCACTTTTATTTTTAAACTGGTTTTATTACCCCATCACATTATATTTTAAAATCGAAATCTATTATGCAATTAAAGCACAAATTAATAGATGTGAATATACATAAATATCCAGTGTTCAATCTTTATATACTATATATAAGAATTTCAGAGATTTGCAAAATAAAAATATTTTTTTAATCATATTACGCTTCGCGTTAAACAATGCTGAGAGCCAATGCTCTATATGAATTTAAAATGTATTTTTTTCAAGAATCTCAGTCAACCCTCCTATAGCGCATCCTGCTATAGAACAGTATGTGCGACAGTTCCTTCTATAGTGCTCCCTTCGGAGCGCCGTTTTCTAAAAAATGATAATTTGGAAGGTCTGAAAAATGTTTGGTGTATTGATTTCATTCAATTTACAAAACTCAATTAAAAAATCCTAACGCCAAATTTTGTATCGTTGTCTAGTACTACATCTATATGGCAGGTTTCTATAGCGTGGTCTCTATCTCGGCGCTATGGGAGGGCTGACTGTATATCAGTCATTCATACAAATGTCAAACTAACGTTTCAATAACGGCAGCGCTCAAGTTTTTCCATTTTCATTAAGACATCCAACCAATCGTAAATATGTTTTATTGTTGATATAATATCTGTATAGCAATGCTGGCCAACCTTTTACATACCATGCGTCAATGTGTTCACATACGAGGTCATATACCCCAAGCACCATTTTTATCTTATTACTTTCATGGATAGTCAACACAAACCTGCATAGAGTTGACTAGGGGCCTAATTGAACTTTGATAAATTACCCAACAAAACAGTGCAAAAATATGTACATTTTTACATATTTAGTTATGCACACATCCTTGTATGCATAAATAAATCTGGTCTCTAACGGACTTCTCACCACAGAGCCAGTATACCCTGGGAAGGAAAACCCTAATCTGCTGACCAATAATCGGTCTAGTCTCGATACTTTCGCCCCTCTTCCTTCTTTCTAGGGGACCCCTTTCTGAGGAGGTCTTTCCCATGATGAAAGAATTGCTATTACTTGAGACTCGTTTTGGGCAGATGTGCATATGTATGCCTGTGTATATCTATATAGGTGTGTGTGTGTGGTCGTTCATTACTTGTCACTCGTGACTCGTTATAAGCAGATAACATCTTAGAGAAGAGAACAAACGAATACCGAGACAAACCCCCTCCTACTTACCTGGAAACAGTCGAGAGGGTAAAATCCGATACCAACATGGTAGAAGATGTACGTCCAATGCCAGCAATGGCCAAGAGAGGGAAACTCTTTACAAAAAACCGCATACCAAGACGGCTCGGGTCCCGCGATATGGACACGAAAGGGGAGCCCTCACGTCACGTGTGAGACTCAGGTTCCTTTGGCCTCGACTACCATGCGAGAGTTTGGTAAGGTCCATGCCCTCAGCGAGTGGAGCCTTGTGACTGGCAAATGATGATGATACCCCAAGCACTTTTTTTATCTTATTACTTTCATGGATATGGTGGAAAACTAAATTCTCTGAGCTCTCATTTGGTTACATTAGTATATTGCTTTAGTCATAAATCATAAAAAACGATTTTCAAATGACATTATTAGAGACTTACATTTTTCAAGATGTTTGATCCAACTGCTATGATCCACGGCACATTTATTATGCTCACTAAAGTGTAAAAAAAAATATGAAGAGTTTTAATTTAATTTTAAATGAATTGACGCTATTTACTAATGTACGAAATGATCTATTAACCGATCCGTCACGGCCGCTCGATAACAACCGAGTGGTCCGGAGGGGGTCTCTCAGAGACCCCTAGCATTTATGAATTCTTCAAGAGTGTCATGACTTTTTTTGAAAAAAAATATAGATTATTCTATGAGTAAAAATAGTTATTCATGCTATGCTCCATAATTTGGTCGATATTTTGAATTGTTTAAAAGTCTCACCATAGACTGAGTTCTAGCGGCACGTGTTACTAGTACATTTCACTCGAACTTGGCACATCGTACCGGATGCGAACGAGAAAAAACATCGCGCTCTCAGCTACAGAAGCGATTTTTTTTGTTTTTATTTATATTTTAGAAATTGCGGACAATAAAGGTCAATGGTTTATTTATAATATTTATTCTTTAGACTTTTTTAGACAATTACAAAAAGTTTATAACATGTAGGATTTATATTAGAAGAGTTTTTCGAGAAAAATCCCCAATATACCCAATCGACACAGCTGGGTTATTGTCTTCGATTATCAAAAATGCCAAACCAAAAAATATAGTCAGTTGTTAATTAATAATTAGGTTCTTTCATAGGGTAGTTTATTTCAACAGCATTTATTAATTTCGCAAATAATAAATGCTGCTCAGAACCCGTCCTCTGGAAAGTCAGCCACCTCACAAAAAAGTAAGGCAAGTTCACGATATTCCAAATCTAAAAACTCACAATATTATCTGAATTTTCGTCTGTTTATTGCTCTTGTTTTATTTTTATTTAAAAAAATCACAACCGGTAACATAAAATACTACAAGTTTTAGTGTTTTATTTAGTCCGAAATCAGGACGATTTAATAAAAAAAATCAAGCATACCTATCATTGACGAAACTACGTCATTACACACATACATAGATTTTCTAGGCATGATTTCACTTTTTCAAATATGTCTGATCCTCTTGTTTTACCATGCAATGCCTCTATACTGGCAAGTTGAAATACTTGTAATTTTCCAATGCGCCAAGTTTGGAGCATGTGGTTGGCCACATCTGCTCTAAAGTCAAAGATCAATCCGATACTTATTTAAATACTAATTAAATAAAATAAAATATTTCATTCATAAGAAAATTGTGCTTATTTATGCCTTTTTCAACACTTTAAATATCATGAAAAAATTATAGCTGCTTCAAATAAAATCAAATGCGATTTTTTAGCAACCTGTGTCGAGTTTTAAGACGATCGATCTGTAATTATTGGTTTTTATTAATATTATTAGCAGAAATAAATTCAGACATTGAATATACAAAATGGTGGTAATTAATTAATTTATTTTATTTATTAAATATGAATGCTTCTGATGATGTTAAAAAATGTAGCACGCACTTACCATTAAGTAACGTATAAAAATTAAAATAAAGTGATAAAATACCTGTTTTCTGCGCTTATTATTATCATTTTATATAGGATTAATTTGTCATCTAATTAATTAAGATTATTCGTGTGATGTCGATTTGAATGTAGTCGATTTTATTAAATATTCAAATCAGTGGTTTTTATCAGACCAAACGTCAGACTCTAATACGCATCGAACTCGTGGCTTTTAGCAAAAGTTTTCGCTCGAGGAGGTCGGAGATGAAAGCGAAATGGAAATGGAGAATAAGTACTGCCAACTCGGTGGGGAGCTTTATGCTTTTTTTTTTTTGGTTTAAGCTTTTTAGAGGATCCTGGAAGAATGAAGCCAAGCTGCGAAAATAGTCAATGATATCTCACAACATAATTCACCGGGTGGCATTCGGGGAATCCCTCTTTTTCTCGCTAATAAAAACGTATCGGATGGCGACAGGAAAATGGAAAATTGAATTTTATCCCGGCCGACATTCATATTTTATTATGCAATATTTTTTTTGTTGGAAATAATAATATATATATATATAAAAAATGTAGCAAGACCTCTTATGTAAATAGCATATTAAATTATGAGGATTACACGGAAAGGGTGGTTGTATCGTGAGCGGTCCGTAATGTCAGTCGTTTATTGCAAAAGCGGTCCTGTATTCAATTACGCAGATTATGCGTGTACTTATCGGGTCCATACACGTTCGATAGAGTCGGCCCTTTTGGTCTTTCTTCTCGGATTGATTAATGGACCCCCGACCAACTAATCTACGGCAATATTGGCACGGTCAAACTGGTTGCCCGAGTAATCTCGTCCAGTCGTTATTATCAATGAGGTAGCTTACGTACTTTAAACCACTGTATTATTAAGAAAAAATATACATATAATATTTTTCGCGCATGTAAATAAATTACAGAGTACACCAAAGAATACATAAATCAAAATTTGTATTAAGATTTACCCTCTCACTACCGGGAGGGCCTGTACAGGCATATCAAATCAGACTAATATACCAGTTTTAATAATTAGTAAAAATATATCTATATAGTTGGCCAAGGGGTTGAGCAGAGTAATAGCTATAGTTACCGGAGAGCTTCCGAGAGCACCTGTCCTCACATTTGACGGAAGAAAAAGCACACGGGAACGAACTCGATGGTAGTGAGGCGGCGCCCATAAGGGCAACTCGCATAGTACAAGAGGGTTATGTACTGAGGCAACCAACAGCTTGAAGAAGTGCTTTGCCATATAGATCGAGCTTCTTTTTTTGAGAAATACATACCCTAGACATCCCTATACCCATGCGCTGGGGTATAAACTGGGGGTAGAATCCAAACTCCCTCGTGTAGAGATATCCTAAAAAAACTTCTCTAATTTGTGGGAATTAAAGGCTTCATAAGGCGCCCATATAATGGAGCCTGATTTCGGCAAACTCCGAACCAATGTATCGTAACAATATATTGACAGAATGTTATCCTTTCATATTTTTTTTCAACTTCTGAAATAGAAAAATGTCTCAGGACACCATGTCCAAGTAAATATGAAAAGATCCTTTTTTCCGAAGTAAAAATCCGCCAAGTAATTAATAGCTTTTCCGGCCATTGAGAAGATTTCAATGGCATTATAAAAGTCTAAAGAAAAAATATTATAAATAATCATTCTCATTTATTGTCTGAAATTGCAACAAAAAAAAAACAATATTATAAATAACGATAATTTTTCTCGTTCGCATCCGGTACGATGTGCCAAGTGCGAGTGAAACGTACGAGTGACACGTGCAGCGAGAGCCAGTCTGCGGTGAAACATCGTCGAGAGCGTTGTCGTTTACGCGTTATATCTGTTAAAAATCCAAAATATCGACGAAATTATGAAGAATAATAATTATGGGTTAAACTAGAGGTTCCCAATCTTTTTCGATTTATGGCTCAGTTAAATACATCAGATTTTTCCGCGGCTCCCTTAATACATCATATTTTTTTCAAAATTGTTGTTCTTCTTGAGAAAAGCGAGCGCAAAAAATGGCGCAAAAATTTCGAGTAGTGGGAATTCCAACAAATTTGCCGATTTGTTTCTTATGGCGGCTCACACTTTGGGAATCACTGGGTTAAACCTAAGTTCCAGATCACTTAAAATTATTGTTTACTCCTTGTGTCCTCAAAATTACGGGAGTATCTTTTGTTCAGACTTTTACAAGTCATATTTCGTCTCAAGCACACTTTTCTTAGGACCTCTAATCGTAATGGATCCGAAATCCGGAAAAACTCGTCATTTTTGTAGGAACAAAAATAAAATATCAGTTTATTTCGGTTCGGTTAATCAATATTTGTATCAATTTATGTAGTATGTTTATTGCAAAATAAGGAATAAAATGTTTTAATTTATGGTGGAAACATTTAAAAAATAACCACTGGGAGCTGAGCCGAAAACCATTATTTTTTCAGAATGATATATTTTTTAATTGAACTGAAAAAAAATATTTTGATTAGCTAAAATTGAGAATAGATATTCTTTAACGGTTTTTTTTCTGGACCTTTCTGTTTTTAAATCTTAATAAATTAACTTACATGATTTGTTCATGATCAATACTTCGAACCGTTATTTTTTTAAATTTGTTTCCCTTTTTTAACTCCATTTTTATAGTCGAAAGGAATCACTCGAAGATGAACTGAGAACTGAAAAAAATGTTATTTTCCAGTACTAGTATTACTAAATATTTTTTAATTGAACCAGAATGTAAACCGAACCGAAAAATAACGGTTCGATGTTTTGATCTGATATTAATTACGTTAAGGTTTCTTTAGATAGTTAGCAATTTTATTTATATATAAACGCCGAAAAGAAATTACATAAATTTTATACAAATTAATAATATTATTAATACTCCCCTGGTTTAAGTATCTATTTTAGATAAATACTCTCTGGATTGTCGTTGACTTCTTTCAGCAACTCCAGCAATATCCAGTCACTGCTTTTGATCAAAATTTTGCTTCCACTCGTTTCATACCAAAAACATTTTTTTTAAATGCTTACAAAAAGCCAAATAATATCTCAACATCCTCAGCAAACTATAATAGTGATTTGATGATGATAGTCTATAATAATTTTCTTGATTTTATCGATGTTATTACAATATATATTGTTGATGTGCTGGGGAGTCCAATGCGCTTTTTATTTTCAACGTCCTCCTGGCCCTCTTGGAAGCATTTACACCACTTGTATACGCTTATTTTATTCATAAAATACTAACCAAGAGCAACTCTTAACATTTTCAATTCGTTGCTACACTTTAGTTCATTGCAAGGCTTTCTTTTCTTGTTTAAATAATTTTACGTATTGTTAAGTAGAATCTATTTTTATTTTATGTACTAGAAAAAGGATTGGTTCTAATAATAATTCATAATTGTTATGTAATAATAAAATATCGATACTAGAATACATTTTATTAAGAATAATATATTTTCCTATTATCTAAAAATGGCTACTTATTTTATTTTTGTTAATGTTTGGTTTTTATACGTCATTTAATTAATAAAAAAATATTATTTTTTTATCTCTGGTGAAAAGTCTCATTAATATATCACTCTATTAAAGCAGCTTTCCATTGCTTTGTTATTTATAAGTTTTGCAAAAAGCGATGTCGATGATTAATTCACACGTCGATAACAAATTTCCAATCACTTTATATTCATATTCCGAATTAAAATATGAATAGGTTCGAGAATAGCAATTTGATTTTGACACATGTCGAATAATGAAATTCATTAAATATTCCAGTATCGATAAATGGATTGCATTAATTTTCAGGTCGACCATACAATTTTCAATATGTATTCATATATGAACATAAAATCAAACACAATTATAAATATATAATGTTTTTTTTTATTCTCGTTTTTAAATCAACATCTTAATAAATAAATAATTTGAATACGTACATATAAAAAATTAAGTAGCACATTCTCTTCATCAAATATTTACATATAATCTTCAATAATAGTAAATAAATATATTTTTTACTAAAATCAGTCTGTAAATAGCTGAATTTAATACTCGATCTATTAAATAATTATAATTTCAAAATTTTCAAATAATAAAAGTAGTAAATTTTTATATAAAAATCGATAATATTCGTATTTTTTTTTAAGTATTAATTTATAATATAATATGAGCGCCATTTTCTTTTATCGACGCCATTTAAATATGTTGCCATGTCACAAAATAAATCATCAATGATTTACATTAAGTAAGCAATGCCAAAATATTATTTTCGGCTAATATTAAGATAAAGCGAAAAGAAATGACAATTTTTTGTTATGTGGCTTTGAAACCAGTTTATTATCGGCTACCGTTGAGTTAACACGTGGTGATTAGTATCTTTTTGTCATTAACCTTTCTGCTTTGATATTTTTTTTTTGGCCAAGAGTCAAAAATGCAACGGTTACAGATTAAAGAGACACATTTGCGGTATTTTATGCACTTTTATTGGATACAAGATTGAAATCAAATGAGCTATCCCAGACCATCTGCGATATTTATGGAGACATCTTAAATCCTCGACAGTGTATAGATGTTTTTAAAAGTTGAAAAATAGTGAAAGCGGGTGAAAAGAAACCAAAATCAGAAAGACCCTTAAAAACTCATTAGTGGAATCCGATAGGAGATAGATATAAGGATAATTTTTAAAGGTATAGAAAAAAATAGACAAAGAATTTTGATACCGCGCGAACTTAAATCTTCTTCTTATTTACCGTCCAGATATGAAACCGATTTTTTTCATCAAGGGATTGTTACTGGGGATGATAAATGAGTCCTCTACATGAATCCGAGGATAAAAAACAATATCAAGACTGTGCTTAATTAGTAAGATTAAAGGAGGACCTGAATACTTCTGAGTGACGCTGGTCAACAGAGGGGTGGGATGAAGGCTGACGACCCTTCATTTCACAAAAAAATATTGTCAAAAATATAAGCTGGGAAGCGGGCAGCAGCGCTCTTCAGTATAAAAAAACCACTGCGGTGCAAAAGGCAACGGGAAACTACTGCACTATATATTCCCATGAAAACCATGTACATGGTCCTCCATAAGGGGACTCATGCACATGGTCACGATCCTCAGAAATGAGGGAAAGTGGATAATATCTTATATAAAAATATAATAATATGTAATCGCTTCACGAATCAAAAAAAAGGAGTTACTGCTTCACAAAACGATCAGTTTTAGGAATAATTAATTCTCCAGAATGATAATGGATGATAAGACGCAGCAAGAGGATTACGAAGGATAAAGGAAGAGATCTAGATTTAGAAGTTCACCATATTCACTTGATATTGCACCTTCTAACTATGACTTTTTTAAGTCGATTGAACATTTGCTTTGAGATAAAAATACATAAAAATTTTGAACTGACGTGTATTTTACCCAATTAGTAAGATTAAAGGAGGTACTTCTTAAAACTTAGATAGATTTAGAAGTAGTGGATCATCAATCATATTTTTAATAAAAAAAAATGTTAGTATTATTAAAAAATGCCTATTCTGTGAAGGAATATCGCAACAAAATATGACAATTCTTTTCGCTTTACCTAATATAATTAAAATAATAATTTATTCAATCACCCGCCATAATCATATCATTCAGTCTCGTACATACGTAAGTATTTAAATTGTTCATATAAGTATATAGTTAATCAGATTCACCTATTAATGCAAAGAGATTCGATATATTTCGGATCCATCTCGTCCATTTCCTTACCCCTGGTTTCAGGTACGCAAAACGCGACAAATATCAATCCGCATATGGATATGAACGAGTACAACCAGAACGTCTTATATAATCCTAGACTCTCTTGAAAGTCAACGAATGTTTTAACACTAATAAAGGCACAGAGGTAGCTGAAGGTAGTTGCTATCGAGCTGCCGACGCTCCTGTATTCCAGAGGGAACAGTTCGCCTATCAGCAGCCACGATATGGGACTTATACCTAACGAAAATGCAACAGTAAACACTAAAACACACAACAGCGGCACCCAGTCGGATAAATGTCCGAAAAATTCTTCGTGGTAGACGAAGAACCCGAATCCGGCCAGGGCGACCGACATCAACACTCCGCTGCATAAGAGGAGCGGCAATCTTCCTATCGTGTCTATCAGCAATCCCGAGAGACACGAGGCTAGCGTCTGAACGACGCTCATCGATATAGCACCAGTATGCGGATTCATAGCACCGAACGTCTTCTTGAAGATGGAGACGGCGTAAAAATTAAACGCATGCGCTCCTGTAAATCTCTGGAAGAACATGACACCGCACGTGATCAGCACGGGAAAACTTAGCCTAGGATTGCATAGAATACTGAAGTAGTTAGTCCGTCTCGTTTCAGTGGATATGTGCAGGATGTTCGTTCTGATGGTGGTGAGCTCTTGTCTCACGTCAGAGTTGGATCCCCTCAGCCACTGCAGCGACTTGGCGGCTTCTTCGTCTTTTCCTTTCAGAATCAAATAGCTAGGCGTTTCAGGGATTCTCAATATGGAAAAGCAGAGAACCAACGGAGCTGTAGCTATCACTGCTGCGTGTAACTTCCAATTAAGCACGGAACCGATCAAGAAACTGATCAGGACGCCGAGCTGGTTGAATATCTTGGAGAGGGAAGAGAGCCGTCCTCTGATTTCAGGTAACGTAGTCTCGCTGATGTACACCTGAGAATAACATACAATAAGATATAGTCCTATACATCCGATTCTCTATTTACATAGAATCTATTTTTAATCGTATTACTTCAGAACAGCGCAAGAAGGGGTTTCGTTTGTATATGGCGATGTATTTTACCTGAGTTATCATCGATACAATGGCGGTGAAGAATCCAGCTGATAGTGATGTCATATATAGCATGCTTACGGATGTTGCAAAGGCCGTAAACAACCAGCTCATTCCGAATGGTATCGATATCCAAAGAAGCACTCTTTGTCTTCCCATCCGCATAGCTGCACCGCCCAAGATGCCGCCAAATAATGCACCTGAATATAAATAAAACATATTTATTAATTAATTGTCTTGACCTCAAAATTCAACTTTCAGAACGTCCCTTTTTCATACCATAAATATGAATAATTTAACAGTATTCCTTAAATTGAATTAACAAATATAACGCCATCTATGGCATGTTTTGAAGGTGATTACCCTAATGGTCATATTCCGAATCATATGCACTAACTATTCCGCAGATTCAGATACGTGGCTACCTTAACACTCAGAGACCCGGTCCCGCGTTAGTGCGGGAATTTTCGTAAACGGTAAACACCCGCTCCCGCACTAACGCGGATTTACACGAAACATGTTACAAAGGCTTTCTTTTAAAGTTTTACGACTCCACACAGTTTCATTTATTGCTTTGCATGCCCTTTGTAAAATATATGACATGTATTTATTTATGGTTGAAAACTGTCCTTAAAATAATAGATTATTTGGATCGAAAACTTTCCAGTACTTACACATCGACTGAAACGAATTTATATTTTTGTTTATCCATTCAACAACATAACTTTTTTAGAATATTTGTGTGGTACAATCCGTCACATCCTTTATTACAAAGCTAAAATGACCTACATACTACATAAAGATATCTATTTGTTTTTTATCGTCTAAAATACAATAAATCATCATTTTCACGGCTCGAAAATTTTATTTCTTATCTAAATATTCTAATAATCTAATATAAGTATACTATACGTATAATACTTATTTTTTGACCTGATTTTGGTTTTAGATATTAAGTGAATTTAGATATAAATATAGAAAATAATATGCTTAATTAAAAAAATACTATTTAAGACAGCTTTAAAGCTTCACAATTAAAATTCAACATATTGAACAAAGGGATCTAAGATCATTGGATACCAAATGCTTTTATATACATCAAAATATGTTTCATTCAACTAAGGCCTAGAAATTTCCGTAAGAAGAGTCCGGATGCAAAGGTGGCGCAAGGGCCCCCAATTTTTCTTAAATTTTGGTCGGAAGAATTCATTTTGTAAATTATAATAAATTTTAATTTAAAATGTTCTTCTACACACTATCAAAAGTTTATGTGTCATTCAGAAATATTATTTACTTGTACTTAGAAAGCTTTGGCATTAGACCAAAAATTAAAAATCTCGTATAAGAAAGTAAGTGAAAATTATAATATAATATTAATATAAATAATATATTTTTTTTATATTATTGATGATTTTTTCCAGCGACAGTTTCTGCATCCCTGATGTACATCAATATGTATATTTTTTAATGTTTTTAATTAGGATATTTTTTTCCAGTTCTCCTTCTTTGATTCAGCAGATTTGATTAGAAAAAAATTCCGGAATTTGTAATAATAACTTGTAAGCGTAATATGCTTTTAAAATAACATATCAAATATATTATTTTAAGCACGCTGCAAAAGGTTTACAACCACATGAACTAGTGCGTTGATGTCCTTGTCCTGACTGGACTGTTTTTAAATTTCAAGATAGACAAATGGTCAATGATACGAGACTACAACGTCCTTCGATAGCAGTCCTCTGCTTTTAACCGATCAGTCACGGTGGCATGAAAACAATCGCGTCGGCTGAAAGGGGTTTATTTATAATAGAAAAAAGACCCTAAGCATTCCAAGTCAAAATATTGATGAATTCTTCATGCCATGTCCCGACGCACAAGTCAACCACACGGTTTCACTCGCACTCGGCACATCGTGCCTGACGTGAGCAAGAAAAAATATCGCGCCCGCGACAACAGAAGCAAATATTGTTGTTTTTTTAGAAATTGCGGACAATCATTATTATAATTATTATTCTTTAGACTTATTTTAGACAATTACAAAAAGTTTGTGATATATTGAATTTATATAAAAAGACCCCATCGGCACGGCAAGGTTAAACAAAGATTTCTTCGGCGAGCGTTGCACTGTATTGTGCAAAGTTAATTATTGATTTTCCTAATAGTATTGTAATACTAGATTTTAATAATCCAGGAAACTGCAAGCATCAGTGCATAACAATGCATTCGTGCATATCTCAGCTTATGACGATTTGTAATGCATCGTTTTGAAGTAAGGAAACAACATTTCTATAGTCCTGACTCTTGCTACATAATTTTTCATATCATTTGGCTTAGAAATCATTCTAAATATAATTTTCTGATCCGTTATTTAAAATATCAATTCTGATCTGGAATGTTTATCCCATAATAAATTATCATATGGTATTACTAATGATTAACTATTCAAACGGCAAGCATTTTGCAGACATGTCACTGCTGTTTAAGCGCTATAATCATTATTTATGACTACTTGCCAGCGTGATGGAAATTTTTATATCTCATTTAAAAAAAATGTCGTATCCCTAGAGGCGAAAAATTTAACTAGTTCCTGTGTGGTTATTAGCAATGCAAAAATTATTGTAAGGACAGAAACAAGTGATAATCGGAAGGGGAGTATGGTGGATGCGACAGAATTTCCCAGCTTAGCTCTACGAGTTTCTGACAAGTCCCTAAACCAGTACGTGGCCTAGCATTATCATGAAGCAGGATGATCTCCTTCCTATTGAACATCGCCTGCCTCTTTTCTTGGAGTGCTGTTTTTAAATGATCCAATTGCTGACAGTACGAATTTATCTTTTCGTTACGGTTTAACAGAATGTCCCACCATATACGCAACATTCTCTTATTCAGGCCCAACTTCGGTTTAGAGGTGGAAGGGGAGGTTTTCCAGATTCAGATGTGCATATGATGACTCGATC
Organism: Philopotamus ludificatus; assembly: GCA_022495035.1. NCBI lineage: Eukaryota > Metazoa > Arthropoda > Insecta > Trichoptera > Philopotamidae > Philopotamus > Philopotamus ludificatus. The sequence goes on along the minus strand of JAGXCT010033640.1, from coordinate 6,302 downwards.
ATTCAAATTCTTTCACTCAACTCATGTGGCACCTATCTCGAATATTTCCACACCAATTCTAGTTTCCGAATATGGTCCGAAATGGTTTGTTGAGCTGAATCAAGCCTTTCTGCAATCTCCGATGTTGTCAAAAAAGGATTTTGCTCTAACATGATCTTGACAGAACTTTCTGGTAGACCCAATATACGAGAACTGCCGTCAAGATCTAGATTAATAATATTTGCTTTCAAATCTAAACTTGTAGCTATTCCAATACATCATCATCATCATTATTTGCCAGCCACAAGGCTCTCACTCGCTGAGGGCATGGGCCTTACCAAACTCTCGCATGGTAGTCGAGGCCAAAGGAACTGAGTCCGCCACCGTGACGTGAGGGCTCCACTTCGTGTCCATGCTACCAAGTGGGATCCGCCGTCTTGGTATGCGGTTTTGCATAGGTAGCTCTCTTGGCCATTGTTGCATTGGACGTACATCTTCTACCATGCTGGTATCGAATTTTACCCTCTCGACTGTGTCCAGGCAAGTAGGAGGGGGTTTGTCTCGGCATTCGTTTGTTCTCTTCTCTAAGATGTTATCTGCTTATAACGAGTCACGAGTGACAAGTAGCGAGCGACCACACACACACATACCTATATAGATATACCCAAGCATACATATGCACATCTGCCCAAAACGAGTCTCAAGTAGCCGGTCGCGAGTGAATTTTAGCCCTGTCACACAATAGCAATCCTTTAATCACATGGCGACCTCAGAGAAGGGTCCCTGTTAGCGAAGAGAAGAAAGTATCGAGACTAGACCAACACACGTCAGATTGTGGGCTTTCCTTCTATACTGGTTCTGTAAGTGAGAATCCAAGTTAGCGGATCTTTGCCACCTGGAGGATACCTACGCGATCCCTTGGTATATGAGATATCCATCCCTAACCTGAGCTGTGGGATTCTTGACGGTCGTCTCTAGGGTCATCTAGGCTCTAAATACGTAATGTGGCCGTCAGCCGCGAGCCCGAGAACCGAACTGTCAACATGCGGATCAAAATACAATAATAATCAGACGAGGTTAGGGCCAATTCGTATTTAATTCAGGGTCTGATCGGGTGCTACGGGCATCTCCTGTAGCACACACGTCATCGAATTGGCCTGGATAGCGGCCTATAGTGGCAGCGATGGCACAATCATGGTTTCGTAGATTCTATTCCAATAGCAAATGCATATATATATTAATGCTCTATTGGTGAATGGCGTTGATATATGCGTGGCCTGCTTCAGCATTACATCACTGCATAGAACATGTCATTATATTTATGCACATGCATCAAAAATCACGTTTACATGTCCCACGATTAGGTCACAAACGCAATTTACATTCTATGGCGGCCCACCGAGAGAAATGACATCCGGCGAGAATTCTCGGGATTTGTCAAACGTTGACAATTTCTCGAGACGCCGTTTGATCGCCGCAATTATTCACGCGATTAAATCTCGGCGGTTTGGCCGGCAGGAAAAACATTTGGACAAGTTTTGGAACAAACAAACAACAACAGCGCTTTCGTCAAAACAGCTGTTGCGGGCTAGGGGAAATGTAGCTGTCGATGCCGATGCTATAGTTAGCGCGGAGCTCGGTGATTTATCGTCGGCTACTCGGAGATAGTGATCGGACAGGATTCTGTGGATTGACTCATATGGTACGTATGGCAGTTTGCGCCATACTTTCTAAATTGTGTGTACGATCGTGAAAGACGGCGTTTTCAGTAAAACACATATAACTTCATTAATTATGCCCACTAACGAGAGAAACATAATATATCTGTTCTGTTTACTAATTATTTATATTTAAATTAGAAACAGGTTTAATTGCTGTACTATTACAGCATACGGCATATAGAAAGCTAGAATAATGAATATCAAATCTGTTGTTTTAACATTTTTAATTAGACGCTCGGATTATTTAAATTCTAGATCGAATTTTCGTGCAATAGAAATAATTTATTCTTACAAAATTTAAATCATGCAAATATTTTTCATTCAAACGTTTTTGTTTTTACTCGAATAACTCTTTTAATATAAATCCTATATATCACAAACTTTTTGTATTCATCTAAAAAAGTACAAAGAATAAATATTATTGGATTGGTTTCATCGCTCGCATCCAGTACGATGTGCTTAGTGTGAGTGACACGCTCTGCAAAAGCTCAGTCTGCGAGACGTTATCATTTACGCATCCAAAAAATCGACCAAATTATCTAGCATGTCATGAATAACTATTTTTATTCTTAGAATATATATCATATTTTTTTAAATGGATTGATTTAAAAAAATATGACTTTTAATGCTTGGGGTCTATTTTCCATTATAAATATATCCCATTCGGACGATGCGGTTGTTTTCGAGCCGCCGTGACAGATCGGTTAAGAAAAATGTGGTGTTAGGTCACAGGGAGCGAGAGCTTTTGAGCTATGGATACCGCAAAATACCCTAAAATTGTGTTCAATTAACCCTCCTATAGCGCTCCTTACTATAGAGCGGCGTGTGCGATAGTTTCTCCAATAGAGTTTTCTAATAAACTCTAATCAAAACTTGTATGGGTGCCTAGGCTTCTATAGGGCGGGTTTATATAGCGTGTTCCCCATCTCGGCGCTATATGAGGGATTAACTGTACTTTAGACCCATCGTTTCTTAGACAAAAGTATCGTCTTTTGCACCATGGCCATCGTGGAGGGAAAAATGAAAGGCAAACGGTGGTTTGGAATAAAGAAGCTGTCGTGGTTCCGCAACATCCGCAACATCCGCAACTGGAGCGGGTTGGGAGGTCGAGAATTTGTGGAGAAAAAACAAAGGGCAATACATCCGAGAACGGATAAGACAATAAATAAGAAAACAAATATTAGATGTCTCTTGGTTCTTCTCAAAATTTTAATATTATTTAGCTATAGTGCAGTGATAGCCAACTTAAAAAAAATTGAATCGCCTGTCGAATAATTTTGAAGATTAAATGAACAGGATAAATGAAGAGCGTAACATTTATTACCTACTAAAAAAGGATCAAGAGCTTCTGAAGATCGTCAAAGATCGTAAAATTGAATTCTTCATCATCATCAGTAGTAGATCAAAGTATTGTTTTTGTAGACCACCAAGGAAAAAAATATAAAAGGAAACGTTGGATGGGTTTTAGAGAAACTTTAATTACTCGCATCTTTGATGCATCTACAACAAGGATCGATTTGGGTACAGTTCCATAATTGTTCTCATTAAGGATATCGAAGAAATTAGAAAGGCCACATGAATTACTTACGTTTAAATAGATAAGGGATCGGAAGGAAACGCAAATACAAATTAAAAAATCAAGATAAAATACCTGAGATGTAAAAGAGTCCAGGATTTTAGTTTTAACAGAGATATAAAGCTGGACGCAACGAGATACAAATTCAGGAAATATCAGCATTTCAATCGATGATCAAATACAGCGGCGGGATCGGCCGAGCCGACCCGGGGATCACAAATAGACTTATTCGATTATTCCAACTCTCTGGACCTATAGGGTTTTGGAAGATAGTGGTGGGAGTTACGTCTTCCTTTGTCGTGATCTATGACGTGTCGATAAACTCAACTAAATAAATCCTAAGCTTTAGGACTATGCTCTTGTATGTAGTTGTGTCCAATTTTTGAGACGTACTTTAAGAAGCGAGATTCTTTTATATGCATTTTAAAAATAGACCAATAGGATTGCCTTCTAAGTTTCCTCCAGTGTCAACAAGAAGGCAGTAGAGCTTGCATTGGGGTAATCATATTTGAATTTTTTCAGTATTTTACTTAAAATACAAATAATCCTTTGATATTCATTCATTTTTAAACATAAAAAAGCATAGTATTACTTATTTTGATTTTTTTTTGTTCGAAATGAAGAAAGAATTACAAGATAAGGATTAAAATCGTTAATTATGTAGTTTTTTTTTATTGTTTAAATATTTATACAGTTAAATCGTTAGATGTTCTAAGCAAGAATCGTGTTCTAGAATCGAACGTGTAAATAATAATTAATTATAGAATCAGTTTCGTGCGTGGTATGCTTTTTCTGCATACAAAGTGGGCCCTTAAATCCGTATTTAAATTTAATTCCTGATCATTCCATACCTCTAAAATTAAAGCCAGACACACACAATGAGTAAATGAGATCGTTAAATTATATATAGAGCAACATGCCGCGGAGAGGATTACCAAAAAGCAAAGGCATGTATGTTTGGGTTTTAAAAATAAAAAAAAATAGTTATTGGAAAAGGATTTCTTTCGATTTTATTGCGTACACGTTGCCACTGTACGTGTACCGAGTGGCACAAAAATAAATAAAGTAGGGAGTCGTAAAACGGAGCGGCTGTTAGTACTACAATTAAGCAGCGCTTTAGAGCAATAAGTACGTGGTGGGGGGCACGTAACGGTACGTGACGCGTCCCGCACGCAGGCGTGCGAACACGTGTTCCGTTGCATCAGTTTTATTATTTATTTCTAATATGACATGTCGCGTCATAAATTATTGTTGCGGCATTGACAGGAATCATTATAGTGATTCATATGAGGCATTAAACGACCCTGCGGAGGACGTAAATATTTAGATAAGTAACGAACGCGTATATGCGGTCGTTGCGACATGTTCGCGTGTATGGAACGCAATATTGCGAATGTGTGCCCCGGGTAATGCCAGAATTTACTTCCGAAATGGAGAAACAGAGCAGAGACAAAACAATAGGCACATCGTGGACACGTGTTTGTGGTTTTTGGTCAGAGATTGTCAACATTTTTATCCGTTTACGGCGTGTGGATATTTTTCGTCGACGGAATTTAATATTTTTGAGCATGCGTTATTGTTTGCGTTTTGTTTGTTCGATTTTTTCACGAAACGGTTTGCGATCCCTGCTATAGCAGCTGTTGTGGTGAGTCGCGGCAATAATTTACCGAACTGCCTATTCAAGTCACAGCGGCTCCACGCTGGCTGGCTGCTTCGGCCGGTGGATATCACGCCGCGAGCTCGGATCGCTAGTCTCAGGATCATCACGCTATTTTTAAATAACAAAACTAATGACTGTCAACGCGTAGATTGAAACAATAATAAACAAGCGTGGGCAAAATTGCCGGCACCTCCGTTAGCACATCTGTCACAGAATCGGTACGGAAAGTGGCCTGGGCTCCTAATAGTTTCGCAGAATCTACGAACATAATTGTTCCTAATACGACAACACTCAACCCACAACTCAAGCTTTTGTACAAAAGCTTATAGTGTATTTTTCATGACACCTAGGGATACAAATATCAACGAGATTGAAGACGTTTAAGATATGTTGCTATTGCAGAGTGCTAAAATTGCATCGATGAATCACATGAAAAATTAAAAAGGACTGATCATAACTGAATATAATTAAAGACAGTAAAAGATGCGCAATGGATCAGTTGCAGAGTGGAGAAGCTGTTACATATCGCTGATAGTTTCATATCGTAGATAGGGAGCAGTGTGCCAATAGAATAAAGACATATAAATGCCAGGATAAGTAAAATAATATCCATATGTATTATCAGATTGTATTTAATTTAATATATTTTTTCCTATGGTTTTTTTTAATATTTTATTTATTTATTTGACTATGATGGATAGATGCCATAACAGAAAGATTGAACAGCGCCATTCGTCCATATAAAGTTCCGATTAAGATTTTAAAGATTCTAAAGATGCAAGATTTGGAAGAACAAATGTATTATTTTATGGTGATTATATAAAAAGACTCAACTTGCTATAAAAAATGAGGGTTACATTACATCATTTTATAATATCGCAGGAAAAAATAAACTCATAGTCTAATAAAATGGTTATACTAAAATATGTATTAGAGACCTTTTAAACCGTGAATAGCACGATTTTTTATATATCCCACGTGTTAATTATGTGCTGTGCTCCAGTGAAATAGCGTGTTTCGACATTATTATAGTAAAAATAAGTTTTAAAAGTTTACTTCATTTTTTTATAAAGGAGATGTGTTCATATAATATATATGCTTAATATGCTTACTTTTGTTATTGCGTGCGATTGTGAGACATTGCCATACGTTTAATCATTTTTTTTTTGATATTACCAAAATGTAAAAACTACTTTCAATCTCAAGCTATATCAAATAATTTTGTAAATGTATGTATATTCTCTACAGTCCCATCGAAAATTGTATACAAAAACATGTATATACATATATACAGTCAGCCCTCTTATAACTTTTCCTTTAAATTGCTTCTTTCTACAAAATGCTAATATTTTCGAGGTCAAATTAC
>JAGXCT010033639.1:0-20842 GCA_022495035.1 Philopotamus ludificatus | reverse complement strand
TTTTTAAGTAATCAATATGACGCGTAAATGACAACGCTCTTGGCGATGTCTTGCCGCAGACTGAGCTCTCGCGGCACGTGTCAATCGGACGTTTCACTCACACTCGGCACATCGTACCAGATGCGAGCGATATTTTTATTTATCTTTTCGCAATTGCAGACAATGATTATTTATAATATGTTAGATATTTATACTTTTTAGACAAATAGGACATGTAGGATTTATATTAAAAGAGTTATTGGGGAAAAATCAAAAACTTGTGGTCTCCAATAGACGTCATCGGCACGGCTAGGTTAAAAACGTTTTGACGTATCCTTAACATCTTAATTTATCAAAATAATTAATAAATAGCTACCTTATAATTATCCTGTTGATTTAATTTAGGGATTTGAATAGATAATGGTCGATATCCGCGGTCTTAACACTCTTTTGTTAAATATCTGATCGCCAATGATAATATAGTTACATACACATATATATCGTTGTTGTTTGTTTTAACTGTCAGTTTGACGTTTTTCGGTGTCGACGTCGTTATCTTTTAATATTAATCGTAATAATCATTTATTACTTTCGAATTATCTTTTTTATTTTATTAAATAGCTTTTATAGACAGATTTTCACTATTTTTTTATGAGATATGATCGTCCACTATTCCCCATAAATATTAATAAAATCTTTATTTATATTTTCTTTAATAATTTATGATTTTTGAGAATCTCTGATCTGTGAATATCAAAAGGAAATTAAATACAATTTCCGCAGACGTTTTTGGGTCTGTTATTGTATAATTATCATGATATTTTCCTTAACCATTATCTAAAGCAGAGTTCTTCAAACAGAACATAATATTATTTTGACATTACAAACAAGATTTATAAAAAAGTCCTCATATATTTTTTTGTCGTCATAATGATACACATGTTTCTGACGTATCTTGACATCTATAGCTATATCTAATGCTTACTTTATTGGTGGCTGTCTAAAGCCTTACACATTTTGTTGTTTGGCGATTTTTTACGTTTTAATCCATGTGATATTATTCTATTCCTGAATATTTATAAAAAAAAAACATGAAAACCCGAAAGAAAAAGACTCTTTAATTAAGAAAAACGCCATATAAAATTGGGTTTTAGAAGTGCTTTGAAAATTATTAAAGCACTGCAAATAAATATATTAAAGTTGTTTCAAACCCTTGTCTACTTGAAAATTATGTTATATGGAATAAAATAAAAATATTCTGTGCTATCTGTATATATAATAAACAAAATAAAAATGAAAATCACCCGCCTATAGCGCTCCCTCCTTTAGTGCTTTCTACTACATTTTCATTCTATCTACTACAAACAAAATATTTTGTGGTTTTATATATTTTTATGGTTTTCTGTATTGATTTTATTTAATTTAAAAAACAAAACATTTAATTTTATATACCCCTAGTTTTCTATATGACGGGTTTCTATAATTTGGTCCCTTTCTCGGCGCTATAGGAGGGTCGACTCTTAAAATTTTAATAGTAAAATGTTTTTTTTGTATATTATTAATTAAAGCAGTTTGCTATTGAATGTATTTACCGTTAAAAAAGTTAATATTTATAATACATATCGATAACTTCAAATATTTCTCTACTTATATTATTTTTTCGGATTTTTTTTATATTGAGAATCATTAAAAACAATTAAATCATTAAATAAAAAATTATAAAACATAACCTCTAATTGTATATACCATAGTCTTCTATAAGGCGGGTTTCTTTAGCGTGATCCCTATAGGAGGGTTGACTGTATTTATTTCCTCTTTGATTTTACACTATGATTTTACTTTAATCTTAAATTATTAATAGTAAAGTGATTTTTTATGTAATGATATAAAAAAAAAATATGAATTACATTTTTTTTAGTAAGATTATTTTTTCTGTATTTTTAATATATCAAGACTCGGAATACGGAATGTATTTATCGCATAAAAAGAGGATTCACTAACGTAACTGCGCATTGATAATTTTCGAATTTATTTATAATGCATTTATAAAACTCTGACCCTAAAATTTGAGTGTTTAGTCTTCTATATGGCAAGTTTCTATAACGTGGGGCCTATTTCGGCGCTACAGGAGGTTTGACTATATTTAAATTAAGAATAAATCTATTATTAGAGGACAACTGCTAAATTATTAGTTATCTTTATTTTGAAAAAGGAATCATTTAATTAAAAAAAAAATAGTTTTAGAAGCTGAACTTTGAGGCCCGGGCGCGTACCTTCTGCGTCTAAGGGGAAATCTCCCATTGGTTAGTGAGGATGTAGGATGTAATGGTATGATGTGAGGATGTTTTTCTTAACCAAAAGATCGGAGGTTTAGAATTTATTTTCAGCTGGGATTTTCTTAAATTATTCGAGATTATTTTAGGCGTAATATTATGTTGTTTATTTATGTTTGCAATATTAGAAAAAGGATTTTTCTAAATGACTAAATCCTTTATGAACCAATCATCTATTAACTTCAATAATTTTCTATATATAATGCTTTTTTATAGTAAAAAAATTGTGAGGCTTGTTTAAGATGAGACTTTTTATTATTTTTGAGATCATAACAAAAACATGTTTTTTCCATTTTGCGTATAAAAATCACAATAAAAAATCGCCATAAAAGTCATAAAGCATAATTAACGCATTTAATTGCTTAATTACTTTCACCTGTCGCTATAAAAAATTGAGTTATGACCAAAAATCACAACAATCGCTTATTTTTTGCGCATAGAAATGACATTTTCTCACACTAAATCATGACTTAACGCCGACAATCAATACGATTCATTGGATATTAGCTTTTTTTCTTAACAAATCCATCACCCCGCATAATTGACTGTCGAAAATTCGCAATAAAACTCGTATAGAAAAGCGCGATGACTATGATTTATTGATTTAGTTCGAAAAAACGTTCGATTCCGAGACAATCGGAATAAAACTCGAAGAAGAGAACGCATTCGCAATAATGAAAATATTGTAAGAGCCGAAATTGAAAGTCACGTATGTCATTAGCGAATCGCAGAAAAAAAACTGAAAGCACAAAACGTTTGATAAATTGCCAGAACAATTGATGCAAACATATTCCATTGATGCGATCATAATTTGATCTGACTTGCAATAAAAAAATAAATATATGACTTACAGTAAAACGATGCTGTGACATTTTCCGGCGATATGGGACTGAAGACCAGTGGTATTGTCCTCGGAGGAAGCGGCGGTGCGCATCCCAGCTGTACCATTTTCTAGAAAAAAAATGTTAAATACATCGATTATTTATTGCCCAATGCCAATTACATGGCCGTGCAGTTACTACGTTATAAAACTATTACTTTAAACCAAAGGGATATAATTGCAATTTCACGATGCTTAACTAAGTATCGTTGAGCAATGTCGAAGCGGGCAAATACACGAATTATAATCTGAAAATATTTCAATGGCGCCCATGGCTAAACGGAATGTATAGATGGCCATTATTGAATTATGGCCATATCGATGATAACCCCGAATTATCCACTCTAATCCCAATTGACCGGCATTACATGTTTAGCCACACGTGTATTATTACGGATAGCGTTAACAAAAACGTTGAGTTTGCGTTGCCACAGATGTAATTATTGACTTCACGCATTTTGCCATAACTATTTTGTTGCATTCGATTTGGCTAATTTTGTAAATATTTTACTATTACGAAACCGCTGTAATGCAACAGATAATTTCATCGGCATTTCCTGCAATTTTCTTCTGGAAAATATTTTCATTATAGCATATGCACAAACCATTTATATATATAATGCATAGACACCTGTGATATATAACGAAAAAGTATATTATTTAAAATAAAGTGGTTGTGATCTTGGATAAATGTTTATGCATCTGTAATATTACCTGAAGTAAGTCTTCAACAGGTGGCAATTGTTCAACATTTATATTTTTGGTCTGCATCTTTCTACGCCGTCATCTGTTTAAAAAAAAACAATACAAATATGTTAATGAATAAAATTTGAATAAAAATAATAGGTTATGTGGAAAAATATAGTAGGACTCCCTGTGGTTTGGTTTCCAAACCCTTTTATGATGAATAATTATTGTTATAAATAATATTCAATCGCTTTCATGTTATTAATTATTAGTTGTCAGATTAGTGGGGTAATTCAACATTTAATACTCATTATTGCGATGAATTTTTAATAAATTCTACGATGGACTGTCAAAATTATGGAGAGGCTTTGAACCGAAGTTAATCTTTTAGTTGCAGATGCAAACTAGAAAATTTTGGTTAGTCATAAATGAGAGAATAAATTGAACCCGTTATAAAACTAGCGCAGTTTTATATGAAGATAAGGCTTTGATGCTATCATTGAAAATAATTAGAAATATACATATCTATTTCTTACATAAAGATTCTTCCATTGAAAAAGAAACCAAAATGAGAAAACTTTACAATATCTTGTTACCTAGCTCCACTTTTACTTAACCATCCTTAATATAAATCTTACATGTCACAAACTGTTTGTATTTGTTTATATTATAAATAATCATTGACCTTTATTATCCGGAATTGCGAAAAAAATAAAAACAGCAATATTTGCTTATGTTGCTACGAGCGCGATGTTTTTTCTTGCTCGCATCCGGTACGATTTCTCAAGTATTCGCAGCGAGTGACACGTGCTGCGAGAATTCAGTCTGCGACGAGACATTGTCGAGAACGTTGTCATTTACACGTTATATTGATTAGTTAAAAACCAAAATATCGACCAAATTATGAAGCAAACAGGTTTTTTTACTTCAAATACACCCTTTTGCAAATCAAATACACCCTTTTGCGAAACAAATACACCCTTTTGCAAATCAAATACACCTTTTTGCAAATTGACCCATTACAGATTGACCCCTTTTCTATTGAAATGTCTTTCGAAAAGGGGTCAATTTGATTTGTATCATAAATAACTATTTTTATGATTAGAAAAACTCATTTTTCACCATTTTCTATATCCCAATCTTTAATCCAATTTCAAAATAATCAGAAGTCATCTCCGCCTTTATTTTTGGAGGAATGGCTTAATTTATCCTTCAAAATTACAGATCAATTAATTAAATCAGTTAATGATATTCAAACTAAATGAAATCATGTCCCTAATAATTCTAGTATTTTGCTTATAGTTCCTTAATTTGGTGTCTATTTCTTGAAATATGATTCAAATAATCGTCGGTCCCGAAAACCGGCTTCTCAACTAGGCGGAATCTACTGTATAATCCGAGTCATCTAAGATTAAAATTGAATGCAGATCCGTACGGTTTGGAAGTTGATAGTGCCGATGTAGAAAAATCGGAGGAGGGACATGAAAAGTAACAGAAAGGTCTTGTAAGAGACTCATACCTACCACCGAAATTAAGGATACGTGACTTAATTAATTAATTCAAACGAAAGGAGTATTAAAAAAAAAATTCAAATAGATTTAAAAAAAGACGAACGATAAACAATTTTGTTGTTTAATCGAGTGTTAATAAAGGATCAGCAAAACGAATTATATTCCCAGAATTGGATTCGCCCCATATCTGCACGTGACTCTCCCTCTAAACAATAATAAATCCCCTCTTCTCCATTTTGGCTACCGTCTCTGCTCAGAACATTCTTAATTTTTCTTGCATAAAAAATTGTCGAGTCACAAGAATATATTACGAGAATAATTATTGTCCTCTATGGCCTAAAAAAATAAAAACAACAATACTCTGTTGTTGCCATGCGCGTGATGTTTTTTCTCATTCACATGCGGTATGCCGAGTGTGAGTGAAACGTGCGAGTGACACGTGCGGAGAGAGCTCAGTCTGCGGGGAAACATCGCCGAGAGCATTATCATTTACGCGTCATATTGATTAGTTAAAAAAACCATGAATTTTATTGTTGGATTTTTTTATTTTAAATGTCTTCCTTGGGGTATCTGAGAGGCCTCCTTCGAACAACACCGTTGCTTTTGACGTGACAAATGGGTTAAAACAATGTTTTTTTATTGATTTAAAACGTAGCAAATATTTATTCAAATTTTAAATTAGCTTTCCCAATTAACCGGAATCGTATTCCAGATAACCGAAGTAAATTACCATTAAATCCTATATTTGGTTTCTGTTCCATAGGATTTATCCCAAATAACCGACCCTCCTGATAAACTGGGGTCCCAATTAAGTAATAATTATCCTTTTCCACAATGTCCACATTTACTCGAAAATATAAGACACTCTAATTATATTTTTTTTACAAATTTATTAAAAGAGATATTCATTAGAAAAATGATTAAGAAGCATCTATAGGGTTTAGTTTGATTTCCGATTCAATAAAAGGCAAAAAAATGGTTCTTTTTGCCAATATGTCTGGCCCAAGAAGTCAAAAAGGTTAATGTTTCAAAAATTCTATCAATATTTTCCATTTATTCTACAAGAAAAAAATCTCAGAGCATATCAAAATACGTAAACCTATTTGCAAAATGGCAAGTTTTGTCAAGGACAGGTGTACCAACATCACAAAAGAATGTATAACAATATTTGATTTATTTATTTATTTGACTACGATGGATGGATGGCATAACAAGAAAGATTCCAGAACACTATTTACCCATGTAAAGATTCTAAAGACTCTAAAGATGCATGGGGATACAAATGAGTCAAACCACGACACTGGTTAATATTAATATTATTTCAGTTAGATTAAAATTTATATTATTTTTTTAATATATATGATAGATGATTGATGACAGATGGATGGTAAACAATCATGGTTTCTTAGATTCTACGGAGCTATGAGAAGCCTAGCCGCTATCCAGGCCAATTCAGTGACGTGTGTGTTACCGGAGGTCCTCGTAGCATCTGATCAGACCGTAAATTAAATACGAATTGGCCCTAACCTCGTCTGATTATTATTGTTACAATCCGCCTGTTGACAGCTCGACTCCCGGGCTTATGGCTGGCGACCTGGCTCCTATTCGAGAGCCAAGATAACCTGGAGGATGACCGTCACAGTCCTGACATCAGGATTGAGACGGACGTATATCTGCTAGAGATCGCGTAGTGTCCTCCGGATGGTAAATACCCGCCTTAGGGTTAGAAGGCCACTTAAATAAAAATAAATGCGAAGGTAATGGGTCTCTTCCTCTTATATCCCCCCTGGCCAGTGTTATAAAGAATTCCCTGAATTTATAGTTTTCGTCGGCCACCTATCCCGACTACTGACTTAGCTCATTCGCGGTTAACTTACAATGCATGTTACCTACAAATCATATCAATGGCTTCTTTGTTTAGTAGTGTTCTTAATCTACGGCGACCATCAGTTCTGTATTTCAGCAGCGTGTCTCCGATTTTTTAAAGAAATATGGGACGTACAAACAATGGATGCCTTTGATTGTTAAAAAATTAAGAGTAAACTTTCCGAAAAAATTCTTATCGACCAAAATAAATTTATGGATAATATATATTAGGGGTACCCATAAGTAATGTCGTTTTTTTCAATGAAATTCAAAACAATTATTCCTTATACTTTACTTAACTTTTCTTATACAAAATATTTATCCATATTATCTATAACCTACTGCCACCTTTCTTTCAAATCATTCATGTCCTTCTTGTAAAACTCTGCGAGTTTTGACTGAAAATGGTCTAAAAAGGCTGTATTCACGTCTAAGGAATTGAAATTTTGATCTCTTGTAAAATGTTCCATAGAACGAAATACGAAAAAACCAGATGGTGCAAGATCCGGTGAGTATGGAGGATGCAACAGGGTGACCCATCCAGGATCCTGATTTTTTTCACACGTCAACTTTGCAACATGAGGTCGCGCGTGAATGCGTGTGGGACCCAAACACCTTCTTTTTGAATCTCTCCCAACTTCTTTAGGATCCTCTGAGTACTGGACCAGGATGTACCGACGTTTTCCGATAATTTTTCAATGGTCAGCATCCGGTCGTCTTCGATTGCAGAATTCACGGTTGCTTCATCCGCCTGGACGTTCACTTCGAGGCTCGTCTTCCAAACACAATTTTTTTAACCATCGTTGGCATTTCTTGACATCCAATATGTCACCGTAAATCTCGCATATATCCTTAGTAGCCTCTGTCGCTTTCTTTTTCAAATGATATTGAAAAAGTATACAGCTCCGCAGATGTTGTTCCGATGGACACGTCTCTCCCATTGTCGTCAGAGAGATATAGAAACCGTTTTTTTGTCTAAAGGCACGAGCAGGTAGCCGCTACACAAAAGAAACTTATAACACGTTCTTACTGCCTGAAAAATCGACATTACTTATGGGTACCCCTAATATTTGAGTAAATGGGATCCATCTTTTCAAAAAGTTATTATGAAAGAAAAGCGATGAGTTTAATTGTTCCTGATGATCCCGTTTCGTCCCGTAATCCTATCGCAAAAATATTGTCTCCGTATCTTAACCCCACACACGTTGCAACATTAAGAAAATCATTTCTGCGTATTTACATGAGTATTACTAGCGAGATGCTAATGAACCTGTTAGACATGTTAATAAAATCGAACCCGACGTTATTTCTATTAATTTATACTTTCGATTTTGCAGAAATCGAAAGCATAAAATAGATTGAATTCTGAAAATTATTATACACGGACACACGATCGGTTTTTTTTTAATAATAGGCTCACGGTAATTGCTTCATTCTAGCATGATAATATTCTAAAATGATTATGAGAATGTTTTCGTTGCGATAATGAAATTTGAAAGGGTTGAAGCAATTAAGGTTAATAGAAAAACAGGGGGGCACGGTAATAGCACTAAAGCCGTTTAAACAAAAGTGTTTATCTAAGCAAAGTCTTAAAATATAATTTGGAGAGTTTCGCCGTGTTACATAAATTCGTACCAATATATGCAAAGAAAACAGTGAATTATGTTATATATATGTATATTATTAATTGCGTCGCGATGAATATATTAATTTTCATCGGGCCCCTGAGCACTAGGATTTAATTTAGATCCATTCGAGTTAATTAGGATTATGCGAATGGATTATAACAATGATTATGTTAATAATAATTTCGTGCGATTTCCATCGAAATCAATTTATTATTATATTGCGTTCGGTTAATTTATCTTAGGTATTTTCACCTGTCCACGTAAATATACACGTGAAACAGAAACCAATCCGTATCGTCTTACCGGCATCCATCACGCGATCCATCTCTCATTGCTTCAATTGAATTAACAAGCAACCCGATAGATCTTGATCGCATTCCCGATGCCGATACATATCGGAGGATTTATTGTATTTGCCATGATTCATGATTGTGTATGAAACCGTGCCAAATTGGATTAGCGCGGTCGGAGGTGATTAAATTAATAAGGTCCCAATAGATACGAAGAGGCAACTTTGTGGGCCGGCAATGAGGGCCATCCTCGCCACGGCACTTTAGTGAGCTTTCGTTTCGGCCGGGAGAGACAATAGGCCTCGGATCACCGCCTGCCTTATTATCAAAATATTACAAAGGAACGCCTGTAATTTAGAGTTGACGTAGCTCAAATGGTCTTTGGTAATGCAAATTTTCGACGGAGTACCTGTTAATTTTTAATTAAATTAATTGAGCTTTTCGTCGGTGGAAATTATTTTCCGGACGCGGCGAAATGTAAATGAAAATGTCATATAATACCAGCGATTTTTCTTAATAAAATTATATTTAATTCTAATTATACGTAAACATATTTAGTAGCAAATATATCATAATTCTGGTATTCAATACATACCCAGACTATTTAATTAAATACGGAATTTGGCAATCTCGCAATCAGATCGCCAATTGTGGCGGTTTGATTGTGAAATTATAGCGAATTTGAGTATACTCAATCATTATTCAAACACATTGAACTCGCGATTGATTATCTAAACAGAAATTATCTGATTTGAGCACGGTTAGATTAACCTAGCCGTGCCAATGGAGTCCTCAAATTTTTCGTTCTTCTCAAATAACTCTTTTTATACAAATCCTATGTGTCACAAACTATTTATATTTGTATAAAAACGTCTAAAGAATACATATTTTAAATAATCATTGTCATTAATTGTCTTCAATTACAAAAAAAACCATAAAAAAATTGGTTCTGTTGCAACGGGCGCGATATTTTTTCTCGTTCGCATCCTGTACGATGTGTCGAGTGAGAGTGAAAGATGCAATTGACACGTGAAGTGAGAGCTCAGTCTACGGTGGAACATAGCCGAGAGTGTAAAAAATCTAAAATATCGATCAAATTTTAAAGCGTAATATGCATAACTATTTTTATTTTTAGAATAATCCATTAAAAAAAAACTTGAAAAGACTTGAAATGCTCAGGGGACCTATTTTGCATTATAAATATAACCACTTCGGGCGATACCGATGATTTAGAGCCACCGTGACGTAATCGGTAAACGTGTGTAACTCTAGTAATCCTTAAATTATGCAAAAAATATATAATGAAGGAAAAATCAGTGTTAGATTTGTCTAATTCTGTGAAGGTCATATCAGAAGTTGAAGAACTCAATTCTTTTTATCACAGCTTATTTGCTAACAAGGACACTAAAATGATTACTAAGATACCCCAACATTTATGGTCAATATTCAATGAGTATTCATTCATATCATTTTAGAGGGTATTGACGATTTCTCTTTCCACCTTGAACAGTATTGGGCCATTCGGTACTTATGATTCATGTTTCGATCCACGTGTAGACTTTCAACACAGTCACATTATTTTAATGCTATCAGGTATAATTAGCCTCCTAAACTAGGCACTCTTACAAAATTAGGGGCTAGGTCTTTTTATATATATTTTGTAAATTAATTAAATGAATACATCAAACTTTTTTCATTTACATTTTTTAAATGATCGTGTTATATTTTGTTGTCAATCAAAGGGCTTTGGTCTTTATTTAGCACGGATATTTACGAAATACATAATTTGACCTGAAAATTTTAACGATTTATAGCAAACAGCGATCTAATAAGAAGCACTATATGAGGGACAGTCACATAGCAAGGAGCACTATAGGAGGGTTGACTGTAGCACCATTATGTTGTAGATAACAATTTAAAATGTTTCCCACTGTTTTCTAAAATGATTAATAGACAAGACGCGAACGAGATAAATCTGGAGAGCTAAGATTTTGAAGCTAGAATTTCACACTTGTAGAACATATGAAGTTTAATTTATTCGATACCAACGGACTCAATATATTTCAAATCTAATATTTTTGAATAAGAAACAGAAGAGCATTTCTAATACAGTTTCTAGCATTTCTAGTAAAAAATAATAATGAAAAAAAGGTATTTCCAAACTTATGAGCGTAAGAACTGTTATGAGCGTAAAATCAATCTGCTACAGAAGTATTTTGAATAGCACTTAAGATAACTATTATCCTGATAATAAAACATATACTATATATACGCATTAGGGATTATTTTCAGAAAATTACATATCTTTTCCCTCAATTTTCACTATGAAAATTTTACTAATTAGGTAGGCTATTTATTATTGGCGCATATTCTTCAATACTTACCTAGTTTCCCTGACAATAATACACGGTCTTATATTTATTTATTTGACTTCAATGACCCATTGACCCATATAAAAATTGGGAATGTGTCTCTCACACTTATACTCCCCCCAGTGTCAAACCACGACACTGGTTAATTTTAATATTATTTCAGTTGGATTAAGATGTATATTACTTGTTTATGTTTATTTATTTAACAAATGATAGATGGCATTAAATTAATTAATTCCAACGCGCCAAACTACTTACATAAATATTTTTATAAACATGCGGAGGTAATGGGTATCTTCCATCTTACATACCCCTGGCCAGTGTTATAAATAATTCCCTGAATTTATAGTTTTCGTCGACACCTATCCGAGTAATAACTAGCCCAATAAATCGCTATTTTCAACGGATTTTAATTTATATAATGAAAACTGGCGTACTAAAAACGTATTCTATGGAGCTTTGATCTTATTCACGGGTTCATATGGTTATTTTCGGAGTATGGCTTATATTACAAGCACATACAGAAAAATCATACCAGGCTTATTTTGAGGTTAGTTCGTATTTTCGGGGAAACATGTTAGCAATCATATGATTTGAAGAGAGGCAAAGCATATCAGAATAAGATTTTTTTGTAAAAAGAAAGAAAAAGACATTGCCTTGTATAAAATAATCAAAGAAGAGAGCCAAGTAGCTTAGGGAAGCTGATTCTCTTGGGGATTGTAGAGCGGGGAAGATCTCGCGGATGCTCAACAGGTGGAACAACATTAACTAGGGATTATAAAATAAAAATCCTCAAAAATTATATTAGGGCTTATTACCTAGGGCTTCGAATTGCTAATTTTTCGTTTCGGTTCAATTAAAAAATTAAATAAAAATATATATCTGTTGGATTCCGGTTTTCGTTCCAGAAAAAATAACGGGTTTTTCGCTTTTCGTTTGAACTCCTATTGACTATGTTCAATTTTTGTTACTTTTCGTACCTTATTTTTCCAAAAGCATACTACATAAATTAATACAATAATATAAATCAACTGGAACTATACTATTTTTTGGTTCAACTCCAGTTTTTTCCAGATTTGAAGCCACGTTTTGTAAAGAAATAATTAGTCATAAATTAAAAATATTTTTTAGGTTTAACTGAAGCATTTCGCAGTCCCATGCCAGAAGAAGAGATTACGAGATATCGGAACGTCTGAAACTGAAACAGCAGCTGTATATCTTCACTCTAAGGTACGCACATTTCTTTAAGTGTTGTTACAATCGCGCAACATTCTGAACACCCTCCCTAAATCGACGTTAACCGACCGAAAAGAAGTCCCATCACTCATTCGATCAACTTTATAAATTTTCAAGCCCATCGGGGACACGTCCGCCAATGCCTGACCATAAATTCCGGCAATTTGCGACGCGTTGAGCGCAAATTTTTCTATTCATCACTCGCCTATTTTTATTTTTTTCTCCTCGCAGTTCTTCATGAATAATGTATGCAGATGGGCGCCGTGGCAGGAGGCACTCGACACGTTTTTGTCGCGCGACGGAAAACCCGGTGTTCCCGTCCGTTTTCCCATTCAGACGATAAATGTCGCAAGCGGCGCGGGGAATAGACGTCGTTACTTAATACTCCAACCCGACAAATGGATGCTGGAAATCGCTAAGCCGATTAAATCGCGCGGGGGGCGGCGTTTTTACGGCGGAATCGCCTCCTACGGGAGGCCCCCGGACTCATTTGGCACTTTAATATGTAGCCAACCACCTCCCCCCCTCGCTCAAAGTATCCTCCATCTTTCTCGCTAATGTCGAGATGACAATTCGGATGCTGGTGCTCCATGTTGCGTGAGGGTTGATTCGACTTGTTTTATAATCGCCGGATTAAATCTGTCGTACCAGAGAGACGGGATTGCGATTCGCAGTCATGCGTGAGATTTGAAATTCACTCGCCATTGTCATTTTTTTCTATGACTAAATGAGTGTCTATTGTGTCCATAGGATAATAAAGTAGATGAAAATTCAGATCTTTAAATTTTCGGTTTTGGTTTTTCTCAACAAAAACTGTATCCGCTTCAAAGTAGTTTTTCATCTATAATAAAAGAGAATAGTCGCAGGGGTATATTCACGGCGAATACGGAGGCTGAGTCATTATAGGAGTGTTGTTTTTTTTAACAAAAATTCTTTCTACATTTTCCATTTTTTTCACGCGTAAAAAAATATCGAGCCCACTGAACTCTTTCGAAAATCCATTATAAGATAAGCATCAGATATGGCTAGCGACCTCAAGATACGTCAAAGATGAGTTGAAAATTGAAACTGATCGACTTAGTTTACGTAGAAAATCAAGAAGATTGATACCTCGGACAATTGATGACTAAAGAAGAATAAACATTATAAAATTAATTTCATTAGTCAATTCTGCATGACTTAACTAATCAAGATTTAATAAAATATGAACATCACGACCACCATCTTGGTACGTTTACGAGGTCCTCAGTATATCTGTTTCTAAGCAATGAAAGTCTGTCCGAAGAGAATTATTCAGTAATGAAGAGAATTAATCAGATACATGGACAACTTGATGATGGGATTCAATTAAAATAAAAGACAATACCAGGGGCGTCTCGGCCTTATACACTGCGGAGCTGCAGCACCCCCAAGAAAATTGAGGGAAAATATATTTTGATATTATCTTTATCATTTGCCAGCCACAATGCTCTCACTCGCTGAGGGCATGGGCTTTGGCAGACTCTCAAATGGCAGTAGAGGCCAAAGGAACCTGAGTCTCACACGTGACGTGAGGGCTCCCCTTTCGTGATCATATCGCGGGGACCCAAGCCGTCTTCGAATGCGATGTTTTGTAGAGTTTCCCTCTCTTGTCCATTGCTGGCATTGGACGTGTATCCTCTACCCTATTGGTATCGAATTTTACCTTCCCGACTGTGTCCGAGGGTAACCCGAATCCCGAAAACGAGTCTCAAGTAGCAAGTCGTATGTGATTATTAACCCTATCGCGCAATAACAATCCTTTCATCATGGGAAAGACTTCTTCAAAGAGGGGTCTCCTAGAAAGAAGGAAGAAGAGCGAAAGTATCGAGACTAGACCAATTATCGGTCAACAAATTAGGGTTTTCCATCCCAGGGCATATTAGCTCTGTGGTGAGAAATATTAATATATATGTAAGAGTCTATTGATTATATATTATGTATATAAATATATAAATTAAATTCATAATTAGTGTTACGCGACGCGGTGTAGAGGCTATCTGCTTATCAACACTATCAGCGTCGTGTATTGTATGGATGCAGGGTGACAGCGGGGTGAGAGAGGGCTCTCGTCACTAAGCGGTGTGTTGCTCTGTGATTTTGAGCAGTCCAAAACTGTCTATACTGAGTCATTTTTAAAATATACTTTTTTTAATTTTTAATCATCCGCAGCACCCCTAAATATTTTAACCACGAGTTTGATCAATACTCTAGCCTTGCAGCATATCATTGAACTGCCGAAATAGAACAAGGCAATCGAAAGATCGTCCCGTTTAATTAAGAACTGTTATCCAATTGTATCCTACCTTAGCTTCTCTCATTATATTTTTTTACAAATTTATTAGAAGAGATATTTATTGGGAAAATTAATAAAAAGGATCTATAGGGTTAGATCTGATATCCGATTAAAAAAATACATTATTTTTTTAAATTAAAGTTGTTTGCTAAAATAGCTTTTGGTCCACGAAGTAGAAAGTTTATCAACTTATATTAAATAGCTCAATACTCTCCAAGATAAACGTAGATCGTTTATAAAGCCTAATAAATGAGTGCTAAGATATTTTATTATTTTATTTATATTATTATCATATAAAATACACACAGTTTAAAGATCACTGATATATGTGCAGTATATTAGAACAACAAGGGGTTTACTATTTTTATGTATGTAAATATTAATAGATAAAACTTATAGAACAGACACGATACGTTGCATCTGTTTCTCGAGATTTACCACATAAAATATTTTAATAACGCATAACATGTGTTAATATTAATATATTAGGCGCGTAGAGTGTTCTCCGTGTAACATGATTGAAATTTCGCTTATTACAGCATCCAAAAGCCACTTGTTCATCGGTTTCGGCTAGCCAAAGTTCATGCGCGACCCATCAAAGTTTCAATATTCGACAAGACCGATAGGAATATTCCCTGTGTATAATATTTTCGGTAGTAAAATGGAAAACTTTGTTTCTCGGATTATGTCGAAGCCGGAGGAATATATTACGCCCCGGTGTCTTGTTTGATGTATTTTATTACCGACGTTATGGAAGACGCTTGACACAGGACGGGAGAAACTTCCCGCCATTCTTTATTCCTGGAAACGTGGACGGGGATAATTCCCGGCGAAAAAAAAGTGTGTAATTAAATTTTTACACCGCAATAAAACTGCCGGAAAGTGCCTCGGGGCAACGGCAAGAGTGACATCTGGACGAATGCTGTAAATTGCGAATTTTGATTTTTTAATATGCTTATCATGTCAGAGCGTGACGTAATGCGACATGCGACAAGTATCGCTCGTTGTTTTAATATTTAATTTCATCATAATAAAAAATATAAACAAATATACGATTATTCTGTAGAGTCTTAAGCTTTTCGGATGCAGAAATGGCCTGCGGTATCGATGTTATCTAGAAGACATCGCATGATCCTTCTAGATTCCATTTCGGTGCTGATCAGCGCAAGGAAAGGGCACGTCTAGTCCAACAAACCTCTCTACTGTAGATTAATAATATACTAAAGAGGTCATGGTTCCAGTGCTAACATCGGTAGATCACATCTATAATGCTTCCTAATCCATGTCTTTATTAAAACATGAGAGAATCTGCCGAATATTTGATAGATAATTGTCTTAAATTTAAGCGATTTATTTGTTCTTGTTTTTTCTTCATACATTTGTCTATCCGGTCCAGTTGAGAACCAGTTGTCCAATTCTTGCTTCTCAACCAATGTTTACCTTCCACTATTCCCATACATTAGGGTCTGTTGAAGACGATATTTGGGGGACACCCTCATGTCTGAGGATCGTGATCATTCTTGTTCCGATAATTCTTGATTTTGTCTCTCCAGGATTCTCTGCATTCTGCATCCCCCATCGTAGCTACTATGGTGAAGTGCGACGAGCTTCTCCAGGCTATTGTTTTTTCTGACGAGATGCCCAACGTATCAAAGAATCCTTTTGAGACATTTGGTCGAAAGTCAGTCTTCTTTGTAGCATCTCATGTGTCCAAAGTGTGTCCAAAATACTCATTTTGTTTTTTTGTTTAGAAGCCTCAGCTCCTTTTAAATAAATTGAGGTATGGTTGTATCCTTGACGCGTTCACTGAGAAGACCTTCTCTCCTCTTTGTCAAAGAAGATCAGACTCTGACCATAGTGGAATAAAAAAAAGTTTTTTTTTCATGTATCATTTCATGTATCTCTACACATTTTAAATTAAATAAATACATAATAAAATTTAGAACCCTTGATTTTGATGAACGTGATTTAAAATTACTTCCAGTTACTGGTAGTTTTATTTTTATTTGGGTAAACTATTATGGGGGTGCCGCGAATATTAGAAATTAAAAAAGTATATTTCGCTCACATTTTATTTAAAATTTAAAAAATAAGGCAAAGTAAACATACTACATAATATTAACAATAATAAAATAAGGAGAAAATGATAAGCAGCACGTAGCTTAAAGAAGCTGTGAGCCAGTATGACTGCAGCGAGCATATGACGACTCTCGCGAGAGTTCTCGCTGCACGTGTCAATAATACGGTTTCACTCGCACATCGTACTAGTTGCGAGCGAGAAAAAACATCGCCTCCGTGCCAATAGAAAATAATATTGTCGTTTTTATTTATTTTTCGCAATGAAGGTCAATGATTATGTATATTATTTATTTTTTATGCTTTTTGATATGTGAGGATTTTTATTAAAATAGTTATATTCGATAAAAATAAAAAAACTTGGGTGTCACAAATAGACCCCATCGGAATGGCTAGATTTAAAGCTAACCTATAGAGATTTGTAACAAGACAGGGTATCGAAGAAGACTTGATTGTCTATTGACGTAAAATGGAAAGAATGCTTGTTCAGACTTTGAAGAGCTGAGATATAAGACACTGCTTACTACCAGCATCAGTCGTATCTCGAACAATCAATACAATAAGGCAGGGATTCCCAAAGTCTCAGCCGCGGCTCTCCAGGGAGCCGCGGAGTCGTCATAAGGGCGTCGCGAAATATTCAATTAAACAATTCGGTAAATTTTTTGGGAATTCCCAATTCTCGAAATTTTTGCGCCATCTTTTTGCGCTCGCTTTTCTCAAGAAGGTCAAAAATTTATTATAAAATCTGATGTATTAAGGGAGCCGCGGAAAAATCTGATGTATTAAAGGGAGCCGTAAACCGAAAAAGATTGGGAACCTCTGCAATAAGGCATTGAAGTGACACAGTTAAATAAAATAAAACATATCAATAATAATCCTACTACTATTAAAAAACATTAGAAGCGATATTGAACCTTAAAATATACAATTTTCATTTATTTTTTTTTATATTAGAGTTAATTATTTTAATGCCATCTATCCTTCGATAAAAAATAATTACAAACAAATTATATAAATTTCAATCCAATTGAAATAATATTAAAATTAATCAGTGTCATGGTTTGGCACTGGGCGGAATATTAGTGTGAGTCAGTCTCAACGCATCTTTAGAATGTTTATCGAATCTTTATATGGCGCTTTGGAATATTTATGTAATGCCAGCTACCCTTAAATTTAATCTATTTAAAAAAATAATGTTCATCTATAAATTAGTGGAGCTTACAGTCATCTGAGCCAATAATCGAATTATCTCTTGGCTTGGGTTAAAAGCTTCTGTTTAATGTAATTTATTTGGATTGTCGAGCGACGCTTCCCAAGAAATATGCATTTCTCTCAGAATCTGATATTTCAGCATTCAGGAACGTATTCAGCAACTATTGACCCAATTCGATGAGCCAATCTCAGCATGAATGCGAGAGAATTAATCCGACGTCATTTTTTT
Organism: Philopotamus ludificatus; assembly: GCA_022495035.1. NCBI lineage: Eukaryota > Metazoa > Arthropoda > Insecta > Trichoptera > Philopotamidae > Philopotamus > Philopotamus ludificatus. The sequence continues at coordinate 2,229 of JAGXCT010033639.1, read as the reverse complement.
TTACGACCCAGTACAATGGAGAAAACTTTGCCAAAAAGATGAAAGAGGGATGCTGTACATTGCCGCGTATCTACAAAAAAAAATTTTCGAACGAAATTTTCAGTCGGCTTTTTAAAAACAATTTTGAAACGACGCAAAACGAATTATGCTTTCGGATTGGATTAAAAATATGATTTCGCAATATATTCCGTTTTCGTAATGTGAGATTTTTATTTGTGTCGACATTTTTTTGTAATACAATGAAAATTAAATTAGGAAAAGCGTTTTCGCGGAATACACGGGGGACGGGCTGAATTTTATTTTTATTTTCATCAACGTGTAGATGTTTTTTTCCGCAAAATAATTTGTATCTCCCACTAAACAATGCAAAATTCACCTAAACGCCATTTAATATTAAATCATCCGAGCAGAATAAGTCCCGTTTCAGATACCGACAATATCATCCGTTTCACGGAATATCTCATGAATTAATAATTGCATCCATTCTGGGCGCACACTCGAAATCATTTCGCGCAATTCAATGAATCAATAAAGAGTACAGGGTGTTCGCAAAAACGCGATATCCCCAGTTTAAATCGAGCCCGCGGGATATGCATACGCCGGTGTTATTAAACACTTTTTTTTGGCAAAATCAGATCCAGCCGATGCACACGTCCATGATAAATATGGCTGCATCCAGCGTGCAATTCCGTGTAAAATCCGAATGCATTTGTCTGTGATGCACCGCTGCAGCTGCTGGCCACAAAAAATGGTCCAGAGATGTACTCGCGAGTGTGGGAAACCGATGCCCGAATGTGCCAGCCACACGCTTCCGCCAGATGTGGCCATCGTCAGGGCCATCGCTGTATCATAATCCCGGTTGATAATTAAATTTATAATCATCTAAACAGGCATTACCGATAAAATTGGCAATCAGCTATTAAACGTTTAATGCGCATGCGCTTCAAAATCGTGCGCAATGAAATTATGTGTACAGATGAGTAATAAACAGGCATTAATATTTTCAATCCATTAATAATTCTAAAAAATATCATCGAAGGGTTGAAGACAAAATAATAAATTTAAAGTGAGAAGCTGTGAGGCAGTGCAACTGCTTTGAGTCGCAGCGCGACACGGCGCTTAGCGGCGAGGACCCCCGCACACCGCTACCGCCCCGCATTCGTCCAATACCCGACGCTGATAGCGCTGACAAGCAGACAGCGCACTGCACTACCCCACGCAGTGTAACACTCTCCGCATAGTCACCGGCTAGATTAATAAATATAATTATATTTATATTTTCGTATACATAATACATAATCAATAGACACACATATAAAATATAATTTACTTGAAAATAGGACAACATGTAACCCAGTTTGGCTTACAAAAGAATCAGAGAAGCTGTTTTCGTTCCTCAATTTTAAATTAAACGAAGTCGTGATGTATATTTATTCGAAAAGGTTTACGTCTGAGTCATAACAAATTTATTGATGTAATTAAGCATATTTTTATTTATTCAACGTCTTCATGTAATGGCAGAAGCCATAATAAACAATATGATATGCATATTATTCTATTCGATATACGATTGTTTATTTTATTATTCAAATATAAATTGCCATTTCAAAGTCAATATTTAATTCTTTTAGCGATCCCGTCTTTATCTTCTCAATGTTTGCAAAACATTGTTCTTTCATGTTTTTTTTTCATCTTTGGGGAGAGGCAGAAATCGCAAAGATCCATGTCCGGCGAATTTGAAGGCCACCTGCATTATGATGGTGATATTTTTAGCCTAAAAATCATTCCGCGTTTTTCAACAATTCATTCAACAAGTAAAAAACGATTTACTTATTATTTCGCAATTTTTTATACAAATATAAATGTCTACAGTAGCTGATAAAATATTCTCTAGATATTCAACCAGGGGCGGCTCGTCCCATATACACTGCGAAGATGCAGCACCCCCAAGTTATACCATCATTTACCAGTCACAAGGCTCTCACTCGCTGAGGGCATGGACGATGGTGGAAGCGCTGACGAGCAGGCAGCGCTCAAGAGACACATGTATATTGATATGCCACACTCTATTAACACAGGGATTCAGAATATCTATTTATCACTTCCCAACCCCTACCGGAGGGGGGGGGTTATAGCGGTCAAGTTGATTTTATATTATAGTAAACATAACCCTGCATAGAGTTGACTAAAAACCCAAGTAAACTTTCATAAATACTCAACAAAACAGTT
>JAGXCT010033638.1:34342-54960 GCA_022495035.1 Philopotamus ludificatus | reverse complement strand
CTGGTAAGGTCCATGCCTTCAGCAAGTGAGAGCCTCGTGACTGGCAAATGATGATGATGATATATATATATATATATCTACCGTCAGCCCTCCTATAATTAAGAAATCAGGTCCACGTTATAGAAGCCAAGGCACCCATACAAAATTTGGGTAAAAGGCTTTTGAATTTTATTTTATAAATTTAATGAAATCAATGATAGTTTTTATTAATTTTAGAAATACTTAATTTGACCTTAAACATTTACGTTCTAGGGGGAGCGCTATAGATATGGGGGGGGGGCTGTAAAACTCGTTATAGAAAACTGTTATAGCAGGGAGCGTTAATAGAATTTTATTGACATTGGTTTAGGGATTCTAAATATTTTTTTCTCCATTATTAAATCATGCAATAAAAAATCATTAAATCATTGGTTAATTGTAATAAAATCAATAAACCGAAAACAATTGTCGGATATTTAAAAAAAACCTTCACAATATATTTTGAAAGTTTACGCTTACAGAATTAAGAGTAGTAATTCTGAAGCAGATAGATCATTCATTATGATAAATGTAAATGTAAATGCTTGGTAAAACCGGTCTGACAAAACATTTACATTTACATTCTTTTACAGTTCCATCCCTTGCTATTCGCTCAAACACATATACCAGATTGGAGATGGTTTAATTTGTGCAATAAAAGCAGTTTTTTTGTTAAAACGCGTGATTTTAAAAATTATACTAAAATTGCTTAAGAAAAGGAGAAGAGAAAGGGAAAATATCCTTGCATAGCACTCTGAAAGTCGATTCAAAGCGAAAAAATACTCTGTAGCAAGTTACATTGCTGACCAGGTCCATGTTACTGATTGGGCCCTCCCAGGAAACCTGTGTAATAAATGCCGCTTCGTACAGCATGGAGTAAGTCGTGGCGCGCGACGTCCAGGTGAGGATAGGACCACAGAGGGTGATTGTAATCCTAACAGACGAACCCACACCAACAGTGCTATGATACTACTAGGCTAAACCCTTTAAACTTAAAATTACCGTCGCCAGTCAGAAATTGACTGGCCCAAAAACAGTCTGGGAAGAATCAGCTATGATTTAACATGGCTTTAATATCAAGAAAGAGGAGATAGGTAGTCCGCCCTTGGGGGAGGAATCCCACTCCTCCTGCCACTGATTAAAAGCCGTTTTGAGGATGCTTAACCTTAGGTGTGCCAAAGATTCGCCTTCAAGTGGGTAAATTTTAGTGGCGCCGACGACAATAGGACGCATATTTTAAGCACGATCTGACGACCTCAGCTGGATTTGAAGATCGAGCGGAAGGTCGCCAACAAAACGATACTGTTGAAGATGTGCGATAAGCGTGAGTGAAATTAAGGAGGGGTAGACGCTGCCCCGACAAAAGGTTTCTACTAACATATGACAGCAGCTAGCTGCGATCCCTTCAATCTCACAGAAGATGGAATTATAGACGGACAATCGCATCATGTGCAATATACCCAGGTAGAAGACTAATGGAGACATTCGAACGACCTTATTATTAAGTGAAAATGGTGAAGACGTTAAGGACTGAGTCGACCCTTGAGGAGGATTGCCTTAATCTTGTTTGGAGCTATTGAAAGCAGATTGGCTTAGCCTCATTCTGAAATGGATTTAAGGGCGATATCAGCTTTGCTCCTCAGCAAGACTCGAGAGCCAGCCTCGACAAGCAAAGCAATATCGTCGGCGTACGCTAGGATGTGACAGTCCATTGATAGAACAATTTTAAGGGGATCATCACAGAGGACATTCCACAACAAAGATCGCGAGACAGACCCTTGCGTTGGTTTGGATAAGGCTATACAAATAGGGGCCGGATACTCAGAATCAAAGATAAGCTTTGAAGCCCCAGATATGCTCCAGATCTCAGATGCCGTTCATGGATCTCATCAGCAACGAAGAAAGAAAACCAACATTCATCACTGATCGAAGCGTCTTTCATTGACTCAACCAGGCGCATAGCCCACCTTCAACCATTCTACAGTTTTGAGGAGATCGTCACAGAGGGCATTCCAAAATAAAGGTCCCAACTCAGACGGCCACAGACGGCCATTACGTACTTGCATTTAGATGCACTTACATGGCAGAGAATCGTGCGAATGGCGTCTTCCGTAGAATGTCCTGGCATAAATCCACGTTGTCGATCGGATAGTGGATTATTTTTAATAGTTTTAGTCAAGCTTTTCTATAATATAATCTTAAGAACAAATCGACTGCGCGAAGCTTTATTATTTTTATTCAAAAATAATCTTCATTATTGTTTTTAAAAATAATATACAATAAAATGGTAAAATACAAGTCGTAAAATATTTTCCCTATATCATGCGTTGGTTCACGGGGGTTGGTCATTTAATGATGTAGACCTAGAGTGAATAATGAATGAAATTAAAATATATTTCATATCATTTTAATAGCCGGGATATATAAAAACTGATAATAATAATAATAAAAGATGCGAAAACTCGTAAATTCGCTCCGTTTACCGGCGTTTCAACTCGACGCCGTCCGTTTAATGCCGCAATTTTTTCGCCGCGTAATATAGAGCGGTCGTTTAAAAATTTTTAATCAAGAGATACACAAGACGGTTGTTGTAACGGTCGCTACATTTTTTTTGCGAATTTTATTTCGCTCTGAATTTGTGCCGTGTGTCAAGCGAACATTATTAATTCGCGTTTTATGCCCCCCCCGCTACCCGACGGGCGTCCCGACGCCATTTTGAACTCGCGCCGTAAAGTCCCCGGCGAAATTGCGGCGCCGCGTCCATAAAAACTCAAATTTACCAAAATGGCGAAACGCTGGTTTAAATTAATGAATTACGCTAAGCACTCGGCATTTAAGAACTGGCAACACCGTTACGCTGAATTTGCTACCCCCACCCCGACCGCGCTCTACCCCTTCCACCGCGCCCGTTCGCCCGCTCCGAAAGGGATTTGCATTATTTATGTTCAAACTAGTGACCATAGCCTGCGAGCCTTGCAGCTGTAAATTTAAATTAATTAAAGTTTCAGGATCGATGCATAGTTAGAATTCGTATATTGAATTTATGGGAAACTTTTTTAAGAATTACCATATTTTTAACATTTTATTGTTAGTCTTTCACATTATAATAGATTTTTTTTCTATTTTCAATTAAACAATTCTCCATCTCTCGCTACTTTATTCATTGTAAGAAAAATGTTTTTAATAGTCTCTGTCACGTTGTGTCCAAGTTGAAGAACTATCCGAATCCGACCAAATGTAAAAAAAAATAATTGAAAGCGAGAGTGATTGGTGAAACGACAATTCAGCGCGGACAAATCCGACCCCGACGATTCGGCCCCAATAGCGACATCTAATTTTGACGTATATTAAAATCCTGAAAAAAAAAATTGTAGCAATCGATATTTATGCTTTCTTAATCAAAAACATTGATAGATAAACTATGCAATATAATTAATGCGTTATTGATTCACAATAGTATTGTCATAGTCAACAATTATGTACATAGGGGTTAAACAATGTTCATATCATCCCATAGGTGCTCTGAATCTCTATATAGCCTAAGCTAATCAATATTTTCAGCGCTCCGGTAGTATAAATTCTCTTAAAACAATTTATTAATATAATGATTACGTATAGTATCGTATTCTAGAAGATAAAGAAAAAAAATCGAAAACATTGAGTGGAAGATCCGATAAATAATTTTTGGACCTGTAATGCTTAATTTTTTTTTGTTCTGAAGGTATTAGATATCCTGAAAAAAATTGACTTAAATATTAATATTTGTTTTATTGTATTAACAACTTTTTAAAGAAGTTATGTAAGAGACAAGACCACGAGCTTGAAGAAAAATCATCACGATTCTATTTTTTATTGATATAAATATATAAACATTATCGCTGTGATACTTCAGCCCCCGTATTCGCCAGATATAGCCCCATGCGACTTCTTTCTATTCCCAAAGATAAAAAAACAGTATCGCTGAAGTATTAGACGCCTCTCTAACAAGTTTCCCGACGACTGCAAAAAAAATATTTAACCGACAAGTCACGGCGGCTCGAAACCAACGGCACTAGCCGATTTTGTATGAAATTAATGTATGAAAATAGACCCCAAACGTTTCAAGTCATGAATTGATAAATTCTTCGACAATGCCTTAATATTTGTTTTAAAATTAATTTTCTAAGAATAAAAGCAGTTATTTATATGCTTCAAAATTTGGCATAATCGATATGACGCGTAAGCGACGTGGAAACTCAAAGAAGTTCCGCCGCGACTGAGGCACGTTCTCGGCTCGGCGCATGTGATTTCTCCACTTGCACAGAGCGATATTTTTTCTCGCTCGCACTTCCACATGCGCGATGTTTTTTCTCGCTCATATCCGGTACGAAGTGATAAAAAATAACACACCCGTACTAACGGAAAATAATATTGTTGTTTTTGTTTTGACAATATAATTCAATGATTATTTATTTTTAAGCAAATACAAAAAGTTTGTGACACGTAAGAATTTTAAGTAATATTTCTAGGCATAATTTTAAAACTCTGAAATATTCTCAGAATGTACTTATATAAATAATATCCGAATAATTACTTTAATATTGTGATATATATTTTTATTTATTTATGATTATTTTTAGTCACCATTGAACCCAAATGTGAAATTAATGCATTTAAAAAAAATAATCGCATAGAAATAAGTTAATTATGAAAAAATAAAATGAATAAATGATATATTTTACTCCTTTATATATACTTATTTATTTAAATATGGTTTTTGTGCAGATATGACGCTGTTGTTGCTGTGCGCAATTGTCGGGGCGGAATAATTCTTCTGAGAAATGGATCTGATTCGTGTCTGGATAATTAAGATGCACAGATTTTACGCGTAGCTCCAAGGCCGTTGGGGAGAGATCGTGCGGTACCCAAATTCCTTGCTTGTTTTTTTTCCAACCATTTCAAATGATCTATACAGTTGTTATTGGACAGCCAAGGTCATGTGACAATTCCTTCAAATGTTTTACGCGGATCAGCTTCCACCAATGAATTTAGGGCGTCATCGACGATTTTGAGGGGTCTTCCTGTTTTTGGTTTGTCCTTTAACTTCCTATCACCACTTTTGAACTTTTTAAACCATCTAAAGTACCTTTGCAGCTTCAAGACGTCTCCATAAATATCGCAGATGGTCTGTGTAGCTTCTTTCGGCTTTAATCCCTTATCAAATAAAAACAGCATGAAATACCGCAAATGTGTTTCTTCAATCTAAGACTTCTGCATTTGTCTACTACGGCAAAGAATATAAAAAAAATGTAAAAATGATACCAAATACGATGTGCTAACTCAACGGCAACCGGTGACAAACTGGCTTTAAAGTGACGCACCAGAAAAAATGACATTTCTTTTCGTTTTACCTATTTTAAGTGGCCTTATAAACCGAGGCAGGTCTTTGCTATCTGGAGGTCCATCTCAATCCTGATGTCAAGACTGTGACGGTCGTCTTCCAGGTTATCTTGGCTCTTCGAATTACAGGTCAGGTTGCCAGCCATAAGCCCGCGAGCCGAAATGTCTACGCGCGGATTATAACAGTGTTATAAAATCAATCATATGTTTTTGTTTGTTTTTGGAGCGCTTCCCTTTCGGGTCTATCTCCTTCATCGATTTAGTGTTTTGCTTAACCCCTAAATAATCAATTTATTTGCCGCAACGTACGTGCTGGTCAAATTTGCCCAATGCATGATTTTACCCTGCAATAAAAAGTGATTTTAATTAATAAATTATTTAGGTTTTAGGATATTGTTTGTTGGTCAACTATGCGTTGTACATTTGTTAGTTAATAAATAAAATAAAGAAAAAATAAAAAAAATAAAGCTGGAGTTGGTAAGGAATTGTTGGTCCAGAAATAGTTTCGAGGTTAGCCTATTCCTGTCTTTGCGTTGGATGGAAAGATTTTGTAGATTTCTTCTGTTTCTTCCAGAATGGCCCGTGGACGTCTGACGAAGGAGCTACTGTAATCAGAAAGAGTATTTATAGATTTGTTGTCGATGTTTTTTAAGTTTTTGTAAAATGTTTTTGCGATTTTTTTGCAAAAATCGTGCATGTTAGTTTGTTTCATGTCTTTTAGGATCGTGGAATTTCTTACATAATAAGGGGCGTCGACAATTTTCCTGAGACATATGTTTTGAACTACTTGAATTTTGTCTAAAACGCGTGGCATTGCGTACCCCCAAACTTGACACCCGTACGTTAGAATAGGTCTGACTATTGAGTTGAATATTAGTAGTTTATTTTTTAGATTTAATTTACTTTTTCTGCCTATAAGAGGATTGACAAAGTGCGCTGCAGATCTCGCCTTTTTTGTACAATAATTAATATGTTTGCGCCAATTTAGTTTATTGTCTAGCTGAAGGCCCAGATATTTAGTTGATTTTGTCCACGAGATTTGTTCGTCAAACATTTTGGCTTCAATGCCTGAAGGGCTTGATTTAATTTTCTACGCGAAAGAGGATAGAGGCGCTTTTGATGGGTCGATTGCGATCCTCCACCTTTCAAACCACGCTTCTAATAAATTGATGTTTGCTTGCAGAGCTTTTGTTATTATCTTGGCGTTGATCGAACGTTGAAGGATGGCCGTGTCGTCTGCATAAAGCGCGATCATGGCGAGCTCTGATTTTGGAATTGGGATGTCCGCGGTGTATAGCGAAAACAGCAGAGGAGATAGCACCGATCCCTGTGGTACTCCGGCGGTGATGTTCCTTGAGGAGGATACGCCTGTGTTAATTGTGATTTGAAATTTTCTATTATTGTTTAAAGGAATTTATCATTGAGATCAAGGGGTGGGTATGGAAAATTTATCTGGTTGCTATCAGACCGCTTTGTACTTGAACTCTGTCAAAGGCTTTCGATATGTCCAGGAAAGTAAGCTCCCGATAGCTTTGATGTTTTCAGAGCCATCGTGAATGAATTCCACGACCCTAAGTAACTGGTGATTTGTGCTGTGCTCCGAACGAAATCCGTGCTGTTCGTCGGGCATCGTGTTGTTTTCGCGGGTGCATATTTCTAGTCTTTTGAGAATAATTCTTTCCAAAATTTTCCCTATTATCGACAAGAGGCTGATGGGCCTGTAATTTTGTGGTAATGTGTGGTCCGAATTAGGTTTTTTGATAACAATTAGGTTCGCAGTTTTCCACGCGTTTGGAAAATAACGTAGGCTTAGCGCGGAGTTGAATATGTTGCACAAATTTAGGATCCCTATAAAATCAATGGTCACATTTCGTGTTCTTATGCTTTCGCTCGCGGAATGCGCCCTCTCCCGGATGACGGACCAATCAAGGCGTCCGCATCCCGCTTTCATGAACAGCCGTCTTCATAAACATACCTGCTACAGCTCCGTTTTGTTGAGTCAACTGGTTGGTCGTTGTCTTTTCGACGGATGACAGGGTGATTCGCTCACTCTGTCATGTCAATCACATCTCCGTGATTTCTCTCGTACCAGAGATACGTCTCTGGGATCTTATAATTAATTTATTCGTACCAAAGGAAACTTTGGGATCTTTATTATCATCATCTCGTACCAGAGATTCGTCTCTGGGATCTTTTATCTTCACATCCATATTTACCTATCATCGAACTGACGACACAGAATTTCTTCAATAAACATCATTATCAAAACAAAGCGTGGTTTCACTTTGATCTCGATCTTCGAAGCGATCGTCAACTACCGGACGGTCGAACGTTTTGGCGCCAGCGGTCGTGTACCATTGTGATACGCGAGCTCGGGTGCCTTAACATAATTGGTGGCAGCGACAGGTTCCATTTTTTGGACTACTGTCGCGCCCCCCATAACAACAGTAATAATCGGCCAATTTTTATTTATTACGGTCTGGTTGGGTGCTACGGGCACTTCTGTAGCACACACGTCACCGAATTGGCCTGGATAGCGGCCTGGCTCCTCATAGATCTGTAGAATCTACGAAAACATGGTTGTGCCCAACCGCCCTGCCATCGCCACCACGTCCAATACCGACACGCGACAACACTCGACTCGATGAAAGAGGACAAAATTAATATTGATGATATAATAAAGATTTTTTAAGCTAAACATAAGCTCATATATTTTTATCAAACATCGTGTACATACACATACATATAAGCCAATTTCTGGAATCTGTCAGATCCATGCTACCGTTATTTCTGCATACTTACCTCAATTACGCAATTTATTACGGTTAGCCCTCCGGCCCATGGTTTCGACATGCAATATTTATACTGGAAATTTTCCGGGGGCATTAAAACATTTTCACGATCGGCTACAATACATTCGAGCGTCGCGACGCCACTTTACGACGCATTAATTTTAAGTAAACACAAAGACGGCCGATAAATTATACGGCCGAATGAATTATACATATTGTTCGAAATTGGCAATGCCAATTTGGGGCACGGGACGGAAAATTTAATTTCCGATAACCGCAGTTTTCCCCGGTCGATTCTTTTCCTCGATCGCAATTAGACGGGATTTATGCCGGAGATTATCCGCCTTAATAGAGGATAACGAGTGCGTTCAAAGGACCAGACTTATGGGCGAAGTGCTATACAATATATTATATTTCAGGGGTGCTCAAGTGCTAAAGGGGGTGGGCTGCCATTGGGGGACTTGGCTTAATTAGAGTGTTATCTATAAGTATTTCATTTGCATGCACATTAGCTCGGCTGGTTAATTAAAACGGATGCTGAAAGAAGATACAATTCTGAGAGTGCGACACCTGCTTCCTCGAAATTAAACTCTTAAAGAAAACTGTGCAAAAATATTTTAAGCCTTCTAAATAAAATACGAGCATAAATTAAATATTATAAAAAACCTTTCTTACTTTCGTAGCCCTTCTTAATTTATATTTCTGATTTTCATTTATTGATTTCCATCCCTCTAGACTGCTACATGAAACTTTGAGAAATAAGCGATTATTAAGAATAATATTATTAAAGCATAATCAATCATCGAGTGATGGAAAGATACTAAGATAAATCTGCAATCTGCGCTGAATTGTCGCTTTATTTAATTGTGTTGAAAAATATTGTTAAAACCTCGATTCTTCGTTATGGTCAATTAAAATTTAAATTAAATTATGAAATAAAATAATCTGGACTCATTCACCTTTAGGTGCTTTGGTCACGCCCGTGTGACAGCTGCTTGTTTACCCTACACGCTAGTATGTGTTCATATGATACTTTGGAATATCTAGAACAAGTTTCCTTAGTAAATGCGAGTTCTAGCTCCATTTTTTGCATTTACAAATGTATTGCCATACCAGGCATAATTATGTAAATTTCTCTAGAGGGGGTTTCTAGTGCTAGTTATAAATTTAACTCTAGATTAAGTCGCTTTTTTGTAAGATTTTTTTCAGCTTCTTGAATTATATTCAGAATTTTAGCTAGAGCTCCAATTTGATGTGTTATACATTTGATTTTATTTATTTTAAAAATATCCCCGTTACAAAATTGTGAATAAAAAACTAATATTAGCTGAGAAGTGTCATAGTTTTTGTCAACAACTGTTCTAAAAATTTGATTTTTTCCAATCTACAATAAATAAATCAATGAATCCCAAATACAGAAACTGGAGAAAGAATTTCTTTACCCATTAAGAACAAATATGGCCAATCTCCAATTACCAAAACTCGATTTAGTATGTCATAGTGCAGTAGCTGTTCTAAAAAACGGGTAAGAGAAAGTGCGGGCTAAACGGTAAGTGGACTAAGCGGCTGCGGGGGCCCCCGGAATACCATGGGGCCCCAAATGGGGCCTCGAAGTTTAAAAATGTCTTACGTTTTTTGTCTTTATAAAACAATAATGTCCTCTAATCAGTCAGGAAAGTACTCAGATTGCAAGAACGTCTTAGAGAATAAAAGACAAGTACGGGTTTTACTCCGTGTGCTTATCATTCCTTAAATGTTATTGTAAATATAATGTGGAAAGGGGTTTTTAATTCAAGATGGATTGGCTAATAAACATGGTTTCTTGAAATAAAGCTGAAATATGTCATTTAAAAGTTGGAAAAAAATTATATAGATTTGGAATATTATTTTACAAATATTAAATCACTGTGAACTATTGAAAAGATCTATGCCACCGAGGTCATTAGAAAATTAAATTAATAATTTAAGGGAAGAATTTGAAAATGTTGAAAAAGTTGCAATAATTTATCAGAGCTATTATTTAATATGGAGGATAGAAAAACTTGCAGAAATCAAAAGTAAAAAATGTGTTTTGAAACAAAAAAGTCGAACTATCTCTAAGAACCAAGAAGTATAAAGCGACTGTAGAGTCTTTTCTAATATATGTTTTATTAATCGGGAATATTATACGATATTCAATATGTCAGTCACCATCTTGCAATGAAAAAATAAAAATAATCTGATCCTCGGCTAGATTTTTTTCTTAAGTATATTTGTCTTGTATGTATCACGCGTAAACGCGTGCACGGACTAAGCCCCAGAGTTTGCTAGCCCACGAAAACGCGTGCACCGACATAAATAAATAAATATTTGTAATTTTTTTCAGATGAATTTGACCATTTTTTTAGATTTCTAAAAGAAAACAAGGACGCTATAATAAGTACAATGCGTCAGGAAAGATCCTCTTCTATTATAAAGCGTGTAAAAATAGCTAGTACTATTTAAGAAGAAAGATTAAATAATATGTCAATTGTGTAGATCGAGCTGAAAATTTTAATTCGAATTAACACCGCCAAAATAATTGACGAATTTGCTAGAAATAAATAATAATAGAAATTTATATATAAAATATGTTTTTTTAATAAATTTATTTAATGTATTGTGGTATTATATTTTTTGTTACTGTCCTTATTTGTAACTTTTATGAGATAGTTATAGTAACTTTTATATATAACCTAATGAGAGTTTTCTGGAAGCATGAGTTTGGGGCCCCCGTATTTTTTACCGCTTGGGGCCCCAAGATCTAATTATATCCGCCACTGAATATTTTGTTAATTCTGGTATAAAAAAAGTATAATCTACTAAAAGAATGAGAGGACGAGATAATAAAGGATGTAATTTCTAGTAGAGGGATAAAATTATTTAATTAGTCCCAAAAAAGTAGATAAAACGATTCGTCGACTGTGTTCGCGAAAAGTTTCGAACAATTATGCCGGATTTGAATTTATTCGGTTGGACAGATTCGCGAACGCGAGCCGCTGGTCCTGAGCAAACACGGCGTTACGGCGTGTTCGCGAAATTTATGTGTCGTGTCCATAACGATATGCCATTAATTAATGTGTTTGCGAAACGGATGATCGCGTCGTTAGCTGAATTTTGCTGGACTTGCTTATTCGCGACTGGCTGTCATTGCCAAAATCCCGGGGGGAGGGCTGATTTGTTGGGCGAGGGCGTGTGCTAAATTATTGCCCTAATTCCCAAAGTATGATTAATTTTATCATTAGATTTATTACATATTGATTCATGTATGGGATTAAAATAAAATTGCCACCGAAAAAGCTAAGAATAATTTTAAATATTGAAATTATTTAGAATAATTATGAAAAGCTTGTGTGTGTGTGTGTGTATTATCTTGCTGTATACATCTGCAATGTATTCAGGAAAAGTTTCAGACGCCAGTTAAAATTCGAACACAATGTGTTTATTCGGAATGGCAAACTGGAGATATCTTGTTGGCATTCATGGCCGCTGAAAGTTTTCAGACATCTGCCGGGTCAGCAGTACGTTTGCATTGTAATTATTCATGTCGGATAGGAGTCGTTCGCCGGACTCATTATTCCGGAAGTGGCCTAATAGCGAAAGTTGGCCGATGTTAATACAGAGTAATGGTTATTGTGCCCAGGGCCGAACTGGGGGATTTCGCGAATATTGGAAAACAAAACTTGTCCACGACAACACATAAATCTGCAAGCTCGCTACCCCCTTCCACCCCGCTGTTTGAAAGTTTTAATTAAAATCCTGGGCCGAAGCTAAAACTCCATTATGGGCCAATGAATGCTTCCTGTCCCACTTTGTAACAATCGGCCCTGTGCTTTGTACTTGGACGCGTACTCTGACACATCCTGTGTTGCGACGACAGCCTAATGCTTGGCACCAGAACCGGCCAACGCCACATCTGACTTTTTAAATTTGAAAATAAATGGAATATATGTCAAAAACGGTGAAATGACTATTCAATGTGGACCAAAACAGCGACAACTGCAACATAAACGGCATAATTTCTGCGTTAAAAAAATAGTTATTGATATATTAATTAAATAATATAGTAAGGTAGACGCAATGAGACACATACACACAGAGACATCAGCATCTTTATTAACGATGAATACAGCGGACGTATCGGCCCAGCCGACCCGAGGATTACGGGATAGAATAGGATCTACAATATAATTAGATAACTTACTTCTTCCGTCGCCTTCTTCACTGGCTATAGACTTATAACTAACTAAAGGATCTGTAGGGTGTATTCAAAAGAATGGACGTTTTTAAAAAAAATAACCAGTGACATGGTTTGTGTTTAGTTTTTATAATGTACATTTAGTACACGGATAGGCTAATTCTTCGTGACACTGTAAGTGTAAGAGACTCGTCTTTAGAATCACTATATAGTTTATGGCGCTTTAAAATCTATTATTATTGTACTCAGCCCCTGGTCTGGATAATATACAAGGAGTACACTGATTTATGTATTCAGAGCCTGGTGAGCGCGGTTTGGCAGAAAGAATTGATTCCAAACGAGTGGACGGTCGGAATCATATATCCACTGCACAAGAAGAGCGACATAACGGACTGCTACAACTATAGGGGAATTACTCTCTCAAAATATTAGGGGTACCTATAAGTAATGTCGTTTTTTCGATGCGCCATCTTTAAAATATTTCAGTCTGTTAGGCAGTAAGGACGTGTTATAAGTTTCTCTTGTGTAGCGGCTACCTGCTCGTAGCCTTTAGACAAAAAAAACGGTTTCTTTATCCCTCTGACGACAATGGAAGAGACGTGTCCGTCGGAACAACATCTGCGGAGCTGTATACTTTTTCAATATCATTTGAAGAAGCGACAGGAACTACGAAGAGATATTTGCGTGATTTACGGTGACATATTGGATGTCCGAAATGATAACGATGGTTCAAATCCGTCCAGGCGGATGAAGCAGCCGTGAATTCTGCAATTGAAGACGACCGGATGCTGACAATTGAAAAATTATCGGAAAAGGTCGGTACAGCCTGGTCCAGTACTCAGAGGATCCTAAAGAAGTTGGGAAAGATTAAAAAAGAAGATGTTCGAGTCCAACACACATTCACGCGCGACCTCATGTTGCGAGATTGACGTGTGAAAAAATTCAGGATCTTGGATGGGTCATCCTGTTGCATCCTCCATATTCGCCAGTTTCGTACCATCTGGTTTTACTTACTTCGTTCTATGGAACATTTTCTAAGAGATCAAAATTTCAATTCCTTAGAAGAGGTGAATACAATCCTTTCAGACTACAGGCGAACCTCGACTTTCGCACATGATTGGTTCCTGAAAATGTGTGCGAAAGTTGAATGTTCGAAAGTAGAGAGATGTAAAAAAAAAGCACCAAAAATTGTACTTAAAGTACATATCGCCCTACGCGCAGAGATATGCGTTCTCCATTGGGATCACATTCTTCATAATATTCAAAAAATGTCTCGAGATGCGTAAGCTTCGTTCATGTTTTTTTTGTTAAAGGTCTTGATTATTTCTTCTGGTTCTTTGCTTCCTCACTTTCAATTTGTATACTATTTTTGTTCTCTTGTCGGTCCACTAGAAATTCATTAGTCAAGCGTTCAGAATGAAATTCAATCATCTCATTATGTACTATTAAGTTTAGAAGGTTTATGACCAGGGACAACTGTTTCGTCCTTTGATAAGTATGTACGATTAGGCATCTTCTTCTAAAATAAACCAGCCGTTACTTGCATGAAACACTGTTAGAATCTTCGTTTAGTCTAGCCTTCCAATCTTTATTTATTTATTTTTATTTATTTATTTATTTATGCAAACTAAGAGCCTTAGCTTGCATACTTGAAGTACTCAGAAGGATGTTTTCTTGATTTTGATTACTTATCCAATAAGACAAAGTTTTCTTCATTTCATCCATTATCCGATTTTTCAAAAATGTGCGAAATAGCAGGTGTGCGAAAACTGAGGTCCGCCTGTATTTTCAGTCGAAACCCGCAGAGTTTTACAAGTAGGGCATGGATGATTTGAAAGAAAGGTGGCAGAATAATTATTTATTATTTATTCTGATTTTATTATTATTATTTTTTTCTATTCTTATTTTTTTCTTATTTATTCTGATTTTATTATTATTTATTCTTATTTTTTTGGAAAGGCGAAAAGAAACGAAATATAAAACTAACCCAAAGATAGTAATTTAGGACAATTGGCAATCAGGATGTTGGCCACCATGTTTTATGCAAATCAAATCAATTTCTCTTCTCTAAAACAAATAGAATAAAAAACAATCATTCAATAACCCTGAAACGATTAATAATCGTATTTTCTATGCTTTTTATTTTATTATTATGAGGTTGGCAACCCTGTTCTAAAAAAAATGGTATAAAAATAGCCTAGGTTATACTAAACAAATACTCAAAATGTATACATTTAACGATTTTTAAATGTGGATAATCGTATTTACTTCTAAATTATATTAGGTTGGGTCATAAATAACATTTTATCAAATTATTTTAGTACACGAAGTTTGATATTTAATTTGTAATAATAATAATTTTATTATAAATAATTTTGTGAGTAAATTATATTTCATTAATGTCTGTTATGGTTCGAATCAATCACGAAGAGGGATATTTCGGTTAATCGATGCAATCTTAGCAAAGGATGTTTTGCAGTTACGTTGTTTACAATAAGCTCTTGTCCATCATCTATGAATCACCTGTTCGAAACTAAAATATAATAAATATATTAATATACAGCTGTAGTATCGATAGCAAACAAATATATACTCGGTGTTATTGATGAGTGACGTTTGCGTAAAATTTTAATTTCATCAGATAATTTCGTAATTTTTGCGTAATACTTATCATTTTGTACTTTGAGATACTTCAAAAACGATAAATAATTCACGATAAGTTTCCTGAAAGAAAGCAATATTAATTAGGATATGATATTTAGTTAAATAATCGGCATCGCCGGTACATAACGTTGTCGCCTTCTTCGAATTTGAACGAAAAACCGGACTCTTCGTCCTGAAATTTGTGAAAATTAATTATACCGAATCATTTCATAATGTTTTTCATTCAACGATTTCTTCCTTCACTTTGTTTATATATAAGTTTTCAGCGTATTATACTGAAAAAAATAAATATTTATATAAGCCAGCTATTGTTTATTTATTTATTTATTTATTTATTTATTTATTGTCTACGATGAATGAATGGCATGACAAGAAGAATCCAAATCTTGAGCTATCCATATAAAAGGTGCGATGAAGCATTTTATACATATTTTTTATTTATGTTATATTAAACTCTGTAAAGATACAATTAATATTCCCCAAAGTGTCGAACCACGACGCGAGTTAATTGTTATTATTATTTCAGTTGGATTGAAATAATATTATTTGTTTTATAAATATTTATTCAAAGCGGGATAGATGGCATTAAATTAATTAATTTCAACGCACCAAACTACCCACATAAATATTAGTTTTTATAAAACGTGCGGGTAATGGGTTGTTTCCTCTTACATACCTCCTGGCCAGTGTTATAAAGAATTCCCTGAATTCATAGTTTTTGTCGGGCACCTATCCGACTACTAACTTAGCTCAGTCGCGGTTAACTTGCAATATCGAAAATATATGCATGTTACCTACAAGCCATAACACTGGTTATATATCAGATAATCCCATAAGTGGATTTTAAAGAAATAAAGAAATCGAAACCTAATATATAATTTAATCAACCATTCTCTTTAAAATGAATTTTTTAATGTTATCCATTAAGAAAAAGCCTTATAAATCCATTCAAAATGCCGTTCAGAAGAGCGCAGGATGGTCTTTCCATATGTGTTGTAGGCATGGGCGCTTTGTCATATAATTTCGATATTGCAAGTTAACGCGACTAAGCTATGCTAGTAGTCGGATAGGTGTCCGATGAAAACTATGAATTCGGAGAATTCTTTATAACACTGGCCAGGGGGTATGTTAGTGGAAACCATTATCTCCACATGTCTTGTGAAAAATATTTATGTGGGTAGTTTGGCGCGTTGGAATTAATTAATTTAATGCCATCTATCTCGGTTGAATAAATATTTATAAAACAAATAATATTATTTCAATCCAACTGAAATAATATAAACAATTAATAATTAACCTGTGTCGTGGCTCGACACTTGGGGGAATATCAATTGCATCTTTAAAGTCTTGAATTATAATATATAAATAAAAAAGTGTATAAAATGTTTATCAAATCTTTATATGGATGAATGGCAGATTGGATTTAACCGTCATGCTATTCATTCATAAATGAAATGGCAATAAGCCAATAAATAAATAAATATGTGATACTTCCACTAAAGACATCGTCGATACTGTTTCTGATTTCTCGACATTTTTCATTTCTCGAGAAAACAGAATTCTCACTTTTTTCTCGAGAATTCTCGAGAAAAAAAATACTCAAATAATTCATTAATCACAATAATACGTAAATTTATATATTTAGATTACGAAAATATTATAATTTTGATATGGAAAGAATTCTACATATAATAAAATATACGAAATATTAGTAATTTATTATAATATCATTTTTCGAAAATTCTCGAGAAATATTATTTTTTGAGACGAGAAATACAAAAAATGGAAAATTCTCGAGAAAGAATTCTCGAGCAGAAACACTATACTCTATGCCGGTGGTTCTTAACCGATTGCACCACTTGAAAAAAATGGGTAAAAACGAAAAATCCGCAAAATAGTGAAAACCGAAAAAGTAGTTGGCGAAATTATGAAAGTCGACGGGTGAATTGTGATTTCGATTTAGTCGAATCGATCGCATATGTTGTCGCTGGCTATTTCACTCTCGCGGTTGAGGTCTCTAGAATTGTACAGATGGTACTCCTTCAATGGTGAGCTCAATTAAAAAGAATTTGTTACCCTTGCAAAGAAAAGAAACCCTAATATTATATCAATGCACTGTTTTTCACATAGAGAATCTTTAGTGTCGAAAACATTACCAGCGGCACTAAAACCTGTACTAGATCAAATTGTAAATATGGTGAATTTCATAAAATCAAGACCTTTAAAAACTCGCATATTTGAAAAACTTTGCATTTCTATGGAAGCTAAATATAAGTCTTTGCTTTTTCACACTGAAGTCAGGTGGTTATCTAGGGGTAAAGTTTTATCTAGATTCATAGCACTTAAGAATGAGTTATTAATCTTTTTTCAAAATGGTATGAATGATTTTTGTTAAATGTCTTCAGAATAATGATTGAGAATATACTAAAATGACATATTTAGCAGATATTTTAATTACTTAAATAACTTTAACAGAGGCATTCACGAAAAAAACGATTATTTTACATCCACTGACAAATTGACTGGATTTCGGAAAAGAATAATGCTTTGGAAAAATCAGATAATAGAAAAAAATGGATACGTTTCCTTCACTCAACGAAAACATTCCCGAGGAAATTATTTCCGCGATAATAGATCATTTAACTTTATTAGAAGAAAATGTTGCACATTATTTTCCTTCTTTAAATATAGAAAATTATGACTGGATACGAAATCCATTTGCTACAATTGATACACCGTATTGTGGATTTTCATACGCCGAAAAAGAAGAATTGGTCTCCTGTTGGCGGATCGTACTCTAAAAATCCAATTTTTCGAAATGACTATGAAGGAATTTTGAATTTTTGTCCAATATGAATCCAGTTCTTTACATGAAGGCACTGAAAATTTTGTTACACTTAAATTTTGAACACTAAAATAACTAATATGAAAACTAAAAAACGAGAAAGACTTACAAATTTAGACTAAGAATTGAGGGTAGCTATATCAAATATTCGACCGAATATTTCTGATATCTGCAAAAACCAACAAACTCAGGTAACCCATTGATTGATAATATAAATTACATTTTATTAAGCAGGGACGTCATTTTAGGTGGATAAGGGCGGAAGAGTATTACTGCAATTTCTTCACCTTCCAAATAATACAGTATATTTTTAATAAACGCGTATAAATATAAAATTGTTTCTAAGGAAGAATTACGAACTAGAATTTATATTCAATATTAGCATTTTTTTATCAAAAAAAATTGTATGTAATTTGAATAATAACTATTATTTTTTTTTTAAATAAATATGTAGCAAAAGTGTCACATATTTTTTGACCTCTTAATTCTGGTTCACCGCCATTTTTTTCCATGATCAAAAGTGCGTAATGACTTCCAAGGTTAAGAACCACTGCTCTATGCGTAATTAATTTTTTTTAATGCCATTGCTAAAGAAAAAAGCCTAGAATCCGTTTCAAATGCATTTCAGAGCAAGCTTAGAATATGTGAGTCTTTCACTGAAGACACCGAGGACCTGTAAAAATTTTCAGAGCCATCGTTGGCACTCGTAAATATATTCAACACCTTCATCATACACTTCCTCGACATTTTTACAGCATTTTCTGCACTGTTGCCTTTATTTTATATTTATAAAGCATAATATATCATTTTCATGAACTATTAAAGCAACAAATTAATAATATAATTTAATTAAACGACATGAAATCCTGCCTGAAGAGCGACATTACTTATGGGATGACTTAACACATTGCCTAATTCACGAAATGATGCAAAAAAATATTTACATTTAATTTTTTTTATATTTTTAATTTATAATTTTAATAATATATTAAATGTTTGCAATGACATCTGTTAGATGAAGTTTGAAATATTTATCGCAGTAGACCGATTTTTTTTTAGGGTCAAAGTGACGCTGGGTGCGTAACCCGCGACCACGTATGGGACTCTAAAGACTCACCCATGCGTAACATAAGATTAATTAAATAATATTATTTACGTCATTTTTCTTTTTAGTACTCTTGGGCGAACCGGGTTGGCTCGAGTTCGCAATGGACGTTACAGAAGTTGCCGACTTTTGGTTCTGCAATGTAAATTTTAAAATTAATTATAAAATTAAAAGAATATTCAGTATTTCAATACTTACCCGTTTTAATGATGACTTTTTATTTGTGTCACCACTGCTCGTTTTATTAATACCACTGGGTGTTTTATTAGTACTACTGTGTGATTTATTAGTACCACCATGTGTTCTACCTATACTAACATTCGATGTTGTTACTTTTGAAGAATTTTTCATTTCAGTACGTTAATCGTTTTATATTTATTATTATTTAATAATTAATATCGCTAGGGTATTAGAAACTAATTCGAATAGAGAATGTAAGTGTATGAATAAAAATTGATGAAAATGAAAAACAAATGAATGATTATATATAAAAATTTGGTCCTAACAAATCGGCCATGAACGTAATGTGGCATTTATTAAAATATGATTCATATCAATTAGATATGTATTAAATCTTATACATAATGTTGAAATGATGAATAAAAAGTCGTCATTCTAATACATATATATTTATGTAATAAATTATCAAAATCGGCATATGGGTATAAATTTTTATAAAACATGCAGTACGTGATGATACGTTTTAAGCTATAATCGATACAATAAAATTTCTACAACATAATTAAACACGTATATATATATATATAATCTATACATTCTACGTATAACTAAAAATAAAATCTCGATAAACTAAAAAATAAAATTTAATCGCACGATTCAGATTAAAAATATACTAACACATAAATTTATTAATTTAATAATTGAGATATGTACAATCATGTCGATTCAAATAAAATCTATAGAATACAGAAGATTTATTTTTAATAAATTCTAATTATTATTAGTATGGCATTAACTCCATACGTCACATATAAAAAAAATCACATCTATTTTTTTCTCTATCATTTCATACATTTAATAATATAGTTTTAATACTTTATAATATAACACGAATTTAAATGAATAAATAAATATGTTACGAGTACAATTTAAAATACGATACAGGTGTTTACGTGATTATAATGAAAATAATTACAGTGGAATCTTTATATTCGTCATATTACTTGTAAAAATTGAGGATAGAAACAAATATGGAAAGACAAGATTCAGTTGAGCGCCTACGTCTGAAAACAGAAAAGATACATGAAGAAGTTGTGAAGAACTAACAATGTTTACCCTTATATGCTTATGAAGTTACTCTTGCTTTTAGACAGTTCTCCAGATCATCCTCCAGGTCTGGAAGATGCTTCGATGGAGAAACACTGCTCTATTTGTATTAATATCTTTTACAGAATTACTCTAATCCAGTTAATGGATCAACTATTTAAATATGACATTGGAAAGAGGACTTACGCTGAAAGAATTCCCCAAATTGTGTGAAGATAATCGATAAAATATGGAAAGAAGTGTCTCCCTAGACAATAAACTCAGCCTGGAAGAAATTAAAGTTAAAAAAGTCAGAAAGAAGGGCAAGTACTT
>JAGXCT010033638.1:0-33917 GCA_022495035.1 Philopotamus ludificatus | reverse complement strand
ACCGTAGTAGCTGCGATGTGGGATACAGAGGATCCCGGAG
This sequence comes from Philopotamus ludificatus, assembly GCA_022495035.1. Lineage (NCBI taxonomy): Eukaryota > Metazoa > Arthropoda > Insecta > Trichoptera > Philopotamidae > Philopotamus > Philopotamus ludificatus. Next base: position 33,877 of record JAGXCT010033638.1, on the reverse strand, counting down.
AGCCAAAATCAAGAATGATCACGATCCTCAGTCATGAGGGTGCTGACTCAAGAAGACGATGAAATAGTATCTGCCCAGATTCATGGATTTGATGTAAAGGAATTAGTGAAGGATCATAGAAGGGAACTTATTTCAAAAGAACCACTGGAGCTTCAAAATATTCACATAGTCAATCTACATTAAAGTTAAAGTTTTAACACAACGCATACAAAGGTTCCGCAGTAATTTACAATTACGAGCAAAAATTTACACACGCAATATATTAAATTGCATAATTAAAATGGCAGTGAGCAAATAAAATGTAAATAATAGCGACAATTTAAATACTAATAATTAAATATGTACAAATCAATAATATACTTAAAACATATGGAATTATAAACATCGAGATCTGTCCGTCTAAAGCGTTTGCAAAAAAAAATACACACAATACGTCGTTTATTTTAATTTTTTCAATCCTTTGATACAACAGCCTAAACTCAATTGAAATTCGGTGTCGGATTTCAATTGCTGGAGATGACACTGCACCGGCGATATGTTCGTTCCGATCCATTCTTCTACCGTCGGTTTATAATAGATCTGTTCCAAATGATTCTTCATATATGATTCTAGCGAATTTAATTCCACTAACAACCTAAAAAACACAATATATTAAATGAGAGTGATTGAATAATACATGTAATAAAAAAAATGTAAGGATTTTTTTAATTTAATGGGCTGTAAATGTTTCATCGTCACAATTTCATTGTGTTGGTGCCGTTGTCATTGATAGCCATATTAAATCATCATCATGATATTTGCAACAACCCTATTATAGAGCCCTGGCCTCATCTAACACCCTTCTCCATTTTATTCAGTCTGCCGCCACATCGCTCCATATTCCGGTAAGTATCAATGATGCAGTGTCCCTCTGTACACAGTCCGACCATCTCAGCCTCGGTCTTTCTTTCCGCCGAGGACAGGAAGGATGACTTGTTGACCATAAGCTATTTCGGTGGCTAGCAGTCCTGCATCCTATCCGTCTCCATATCCCCTTCTCCAGGATATCCAGTTGTAGCTCATCTTGCTTTGTCAGAACCCAACATTCAGACCCTTATGTTAGGACAAACCAGATGAGGGTCACGTAGAGCCTGACTTTGGTCTTTCTTGAGTGGAATCTCGACCGTAGATGCTGTTGAAGCCTAAAGTACCACCAGTTTGCCAGCATGGTTTTTCTTTGGACTTCCATATTGGTTTCATTATTTTCTGTAATAAATGAGCGGCGATATGTGAATTCTTGGATAGACCCAAAGCTGTATTCTTTGACGCTTAGAGGTTCAAGGATTCGCTTTGGTATATGGGCATGTATTTTGTCTTTGGTCTGATTGATCTTCAGTCCTATGCCCGTTGCCGTTATTATTCGCTGGCATGCATCATTAAAAGCCGCCCGAGATCTAGAGTCAATATCGCCTGCTTAGGCATGAGGCTGCACCGATTTGTTAAAAATATATATTCTTCCAAGAACTCAAATTGAATAAGCACTTTTCATCTTTTGATGATTTTCTTTATTATTTAATAAAGACTACCCTCCTATAGCGTTCACTTCTGCGCCGCTTTTATATTCTGAAAGAAAAACTGGAAAAATAGCTGGTAATACTGCGTAGCCTATGAGCCTTTGAGTATTATTCAACTAAATCACGTTCTGGTCATTGAAAATATAAAATGGGTATTTGGTGGATTTGACTACGTGTTTGGACCAACGTCGTGTTGTGCCTTAGCAATATTGCGGCGTCTCCGAAATCTACCCGCTTCCACGGGCGATTACTCATACCGCGGATTGCCGTGAACAAGCTCTAAAATTGCCAGCCATGACGATTCTGGAGACTCTCCTCCACCAAATGCCGATAGCCAATTTATCGACACGATCTGTAATGTAGCCAACCGTTCAATAAACGTCCATGGAGCTCGCTCGCATTGCGGCAGGACTCCAGGCCGTACTTCATTCGAGCAACTCATGAGGTCATCAAGGAAGGGTGCCTCTACCGACGCTCTGGACTCTAAGGCGCTGGTGCCGTCGGTATCAGAGAATGCGGCGAGCATAGGCGCAGCGCAGGACGCCATAGATCGCGTGCTTACTTCATAACTAACAGCTGCCTCATAACAATTTCTGTATATTTAATAAATGTGTCGATGTGTTCAACTTTATAAACTGTGATTGCATTTCGTCCACCGGCGAGAGTAAAAACTCGCCATGGTCCGAGTCACGAATCCATCCACATCCTTTACAGGTTAAATGTTTGATTTGCTTCAAATCGCAAATACAATTAAAAGAACCTAACCCCAAATTTTGTATGGGTGCCTAACTTTCTATAGGGTTAATTTCTATAGCGTGGTCCCTATCTGAACACTATAAAAAGGGTTGGCTGTATTAATTAATAATTTAGTAGGATTCCTTAAATTTAATTGACAAATGAGTCGAGTGTTGTCGCATGTCGGTATTAGATGTGGCGGCGATGGAGCTATGAGGAGCCAGGCCGCTAGGAGCAGGCAAGTAGCACTTGATCAGACCGTAAATAAAATATGAATTGGCTCTAACCTCGTCTGATTGTTATTGTTACAATCCGCGCATTGACAGCTCGGCTCCCGGACTTATGACTGGCAACCTGACCCATATTCGAAGAGCCAAGATAACCTGGAGGACAACCGTCACAGTCCTGGGATCAGGGTCATCATAATCATATGCACTGACTGTTCCGCAGACCATGAACCATGGATTCAGGTGCGTAGCTATCTTAAGGCAAAACGATATGGCAAGGGCCGCCGATGCAAGGCACTGGAGACCTCATATAGGGTGTTAAACAGAGCAGTCTGTTATGTTCAGTGGACATATGATTACGACCATATCCTTTGGAATAGTTTCCTCTCTCTAAACCATGCACATTAGAGTATATATGCATTTCACGAGCTCAACTTGTATATTGTCCAGGTGAGGGGCTCTACAGTTCTTCAATTTTCATACTACGGTGACAACTTCATAAGTTCAACTTAATGGAATAAAATCCCCCATATTTTGACCGTCAAACATCCTACTTAATTTCACACTTACTCGTTAATAGCCGGAACTAAGCTTCTTATTTGCATCGGATTGGTATATCTATTCTGAACTTGCCACGGATTCAGCCACGTCTGTACCCTAAAAATATATCGTCAATAAATAAACGAGGATTTATTATAAATGAAATTATTCGTCGACACTTACTGATCTCCGAATGCTAAACATCTATAGCGCTCTCGTATGTTGAGAAAAGCGCTCACACCCGCCAAGATTTGCCATCCGGGAAATTCGGAATCCTGTATATTTGGATAGAACGTCCTTCCTAATAACGGAGAGCTGCCGCCGTCGAAATTGCCGACGCCGAACCATATCCTCAAGCACGCCATCAAACTCGGTAAACTCACCGGCAATAATTCGCAGAGTGTCGCGTAGTGATCGTATCTAAAATAATAAATAAATCAATACCGATTCGTTTTATTAAATTTATTTTTGATACGTACCGCGACCATCCGGTCAGAGCTAGGCCCATGAATTTTTGAATTTTGCTACCGTGTTGCTCGATTTCGTTCAGCCATGCTTCGTGATTACTCGTATGATGTTTAATTACGGGCGATAACTACAATGCATAAAAAAAATTGTAATGTCGATAATTACGGAATAAATCGTAGTACGACTCACCTGAGAGCTGCCAGTGGCCCCTTTAAACGCGGAAGCGGCCCATATTCTCGGAAATATATTACTGTATTTATCCCAAAACGCCGCACCTAATCGAAAATTTTCTCTCGAGTTATAAAGCCATACCATAGGTTGAACGAGTGTTCCCATCTCGTAATCTGCAATAATTAGTACAATATTTTTTTCATATATACGAGATTGGATCAAAATATTACAGGGAACCGAAAAGTAATCAAAAATATTTTTTGTTGACGAAAAACATTTTTTTATTAAAAAACTGTTTGATTTCCTTTTTAAAAAGTCCTTCGATTTTTCATTGAAAAACTTTTCCAAGTGCGTTTTTACGTCTTCCAATCCAAGCTCCGTTATTTTTTCCTGTCTTATTTTTGCAGCATGAGGCCTCAGGTTATCGTGTTGAAGAATCCTTTTTTGTTATTGAACAAAACAGACCAGGTTCGAGCAATTCATGTGTATAATTCCAGAAAAATCCCACCACACACAAACAAGGACCTTATTTATTGTTAGTGATGGTCGAGGAGTCGGAACAAGTACTTCTCCAGAAGAAAGCCATTGATTTTTTCGTACAGGATTATTAGCACCCACTTCTCATCTTCAGTTACAATTGGCCGCAAAAATGGATCGGCTTCATACCAAGACAAAGAAGATGCACAAAGAGTACGCCGTTGATCGAGCACGGTCTCCGTCAATTCACGAGGAACCTAAATTCCTTGTCTGTACAATTTTCCTATGCGACGAAGATGATTCCAAACTGTAGACCATGGACGGTCAATTTTCAATAATAATTCATCTATTGTTTGACGAGGATCTGATTCCGTCATCGCCTTCAGGATATCATCATCTAATTTTTGGGGTCGTCCTTTTCGTGCAACATCTTTGAGATTTCCTATTTCCATTTTTAAACTTTTTAAATCACCGATGACCCTTGTTTAGTTTCAGAATATCCCCGTAAGTATCGCTAATTTTTTTCACTGCTACGTTCTGTCAACGTAATAACAAAACTTACGTATTTGCGGGACCGTGTCTCGAGACAAACTAACTGTAAATGAGCTCGAAAAAAATTTGATTACCTTTTGTTCACCTTAATATATATGTTTTTATTATTAATACCTTGTAAAATATTCGAATCAAATTCCGAAACATATCGTCCCACATTATGATCTTGAGATTGGGATGAGTCTCTTTAAGAAATCGCGCTACCGACGTTATATGATCTAAAAATAATACAGCTCTTCCGTATTTACTTTCGGACGCTCTCCGACAACAACTCGAACATAATCCCATATGCCACACCTGGATAATAACGTAATTTATAATGCGATATAACGATATTTGATGAAACGCATACGCATACCTCGTCTCCGCCGATGTGAATATACTTCATATCCCTCGAAGCATGCACAGCTATGACTTGCCGAAGCATATTTCTCACTAACGGCAGAGCATCCGGTTGCGACGGACACATAGAGCTCGGAAACGCTTCCACCTCTCTCAAATTGCTCCATTCCGGATATTTTAAAACAAATTCCATATGTCCCAATGTTTGAATCAACGGTATCTAAACATAAAAATTTATTAAAAATAAAAACAAATTGATACGTATTATTAAATACATGTTACTAACGACTGTAAGTCCGCATTCCGATGCTAAATCCAATATATGCCGTGCTTCGGCTATTGTATACGGAGCACCCGAAGCTGAAGCGCTTTCAGATAATCCTCCTAGCGGTCGCAGCTCTTTGGTATACGGAAACGTGTCTTCCCATTCTAATAATATGCCAGTTATTCCCCAGTCGCGAAACGTTGGAAATAGCTTTAATTAATAAAAATCATTTATTATTAATTGTGTTATGATACCACTGATTGAGGAATAAAATGGTAATGTTTACCTTTTCAAAGTATGATAATTTAGGTGGGGCACCTTTCAGATCTAGATGTACAAGTCTGAAACAATGTTATCAAATAAGCCATGTTTTTTGGGATATCTAGAGGGAGTGAGGGGCGAAGGAGGGGATGTACCTGTGGGCAGCGGGTGACTCCATATCAGCTAGTGCCCCAGCACCAAAACAACAACAAACAACACCTGATCGCAGGGCAGCCAACCGTATATGACTTAATGCGACATCTAAACGCACTTCTCGCCAGTAAATATTTATAAACGTCTCAATTGAGTTTTTATAAATACTGGCATAAAATTAAGCAATTGTCTATTAGAATACCATTATAAACAATTGAATATATATAAATGAATTTAAGCGTATAAATAGATTCAATAATTTTAATTAACGTTGAATTTGAGAATTTTATTTTTAAAACTTACGATGATTGACAATTCTTTGGTCGGCACCCTCATGTCTGAGGATCGTGATCACTCTCGTTTCGAAAGTTCTTGATTTTGTCTCTCCAGGATTCTCTGCATCCCGCATCGCAGCTATTACGGTGGAGCCTGTGGCGGTCTTCACTTGGTCACTCCAGCGGTGATTGATAATATGTACTATTGTCAATACGAATGTCACTAACGAGCACAATCTCGATCTTAATAAACATAAAATAATCTATGTTCATAAAACATCTCGACCAATAAAAAAAATGGCTCAGATTCACAGCTCTAGAAGCAAGATAGTCATTTTCTTAAGCACTTTCAATTGTAATTTTAATTAAATAGCACAACTCGCCATATTTATTTTAAGAGTTTTCGTGGACTTTAAAATTATAATTACAAGCATTATATGTATTTATTAAAATTTTAGTCCATCTCGTGTCTTGCAGACCGAATAATAATTCTACTACAAAATTAAGAAAAGTTGTCTGAGGATTTCTAAAAATAAAAATGTAGCATGAGAACTTTCAATTCTACTACGGAATTATGATCTATTTTTATTACCCTGTTATTAACTTATCCATCACGACGGCTCGAAAACAACCGCGTCGTCCAAATGATGTCTATTTATAATTGATATTGATGAATTCTTCATCAATATCTTGACTTGTAATGCTAAAAAATAAATTATTTTAAGAATAAAAATAGTTATTTATGATATGTTTCATAATTTGGTCGATATTTTGGATTTTTTACCAATCTATACGAAGCGCGAATTCGTACGGTTTCACTCGCACTTGCACATCGTACCGGATGTGAGCGAGAAAAAAACATAATGTCCGTGTCAACAGAAGCTAATATTGTTGTTTTTATATTTTTTCGCAATTGCAGACAACAAAGGTCAATGATTATTTATATTTATACTTTAGACTTTTTTAAGTATGTAATACATTAAGATTATTTTATTATTTTTAGTATAAAAGATAAAAAGAGAAGTTTTATAAAAAATAAACGTATTTCGTGTTTAGACCAAAAATCAACTGTCGTCTTATTCACGCGCGCTTAAGTCAGTTCTGTTGGATCCAAGCGGCTGAGGGCATCGTCTTCAACAATTCAGTGAGATTTAATCAATAAAAAAATAATCTTTTTTTTTAACCCTATTTTTAATTATAATTTGGCTTCCATCAAAATTTCACCATCACAATTTTCGCGCCATTTTTTTGTAAACAATTTACGCCTCCAATATTTAATCTTTAATGTAAAATTATCGTTCATGTTTATGTTATTTCTTCAGTTTGTTTACCTTTTACTCTTATCTTGTTTGTTTATATTTAGATTACAGCACATCTTAACCTCTTAATATTTCATACATTATAAATATGTTTTATATTATTTTTTTCAGTTTATATGCAAGTAATTATTTTTTAAAACTATGAATAAAATATTCGTAAATCCGAAAATGTCGACGTTAAAAACACGTCCATTCAGAGTATCGATCGAAGGAAATATTGGCTCCGGAAAGTCGACGTGCCTTAAATATTTCAGTCAGTTTGATTACATTGAAATACATCCCGTACGTATTTTTTTAATATTATAATTTATATATCCGGATGTTTTATAATATATTTAATATAATTTTCAGGAGCCGATTGATCAGTGGCGTAACGTAAACGGGCACAATTTATTCGGAAATTTATATACAGATTTGTCCAAATGGAATTTTGCATTTCAGCACTACGTCCAATTAACTCGGTTAAAAATTCAAACCAGTCCTCCGTTATCCGAAAATACTAATGTTAAAATGTTTGAAAGGTAAAATCGATCGTGACTGAAGATATATCTTTATATATCTGATTATTTATTTCCTTTTTCAGATCCGTGCAAAATAATAGGTATTGTTTTGTGGAAAATGCACATCGGAATAATTTGTTACAAGATTGCGAATATGAAATATTAAAATCGTGGTACAGTTTTATTGAATCGAATATGGACGTTGATTTAGATCTGATAGGTAAAGATTTACGATTGTAGTGCGTTGTTGTCTTATATGTTTTTATGTGTTTCATTTATTTCTTTAGTATATCTTCGTAGTACACCTGACATTGTTTGGCATAGGATGGTGAAACGCGGTAGAAGCGAAGAAACTACTGTTCCGCTGTCATATCTAAAACAGGTTATTTTATCTCCGTTAATGATACATTGAAAACTCGATCCATCGTCCCCTATTTTTTTTTTCATTATCATGGGGGCAGTAGTCCCGTTGTAAAACCTCAGCCTCATCCAACACCTTTCTCCATTTATCCGGTCAACCGCCATGTCACTCCATCTTCCAGTAAGTGTCAATGATGCATTGTCCCTCTGTACACAAACACCCCGAACTTGGTCTTCCTTTCCTCCGGGGACTGTAAGGCTTGTTAATCATAAGCTTTACATCCTTGATTGGCCCACCAGAGTCTGAGTACTCTGACGACAGCTCGCCACACCATTCCCCGTCGTCGAATACAGCTCCAAATACACGTCTCAGAATCCTCAGCAGGATATCCAGTCGTCGCTCATCTTGCTTTGTCAAAGCCCAACATTCAGACCCGTACATTAGGACTGGCGTGATGAGGGCCATCTCAACCGTAGATGCTGTTAAAGTCCAAAGTAGCACCAGTTTCCCAGCATGGTTCTTCTTCGTACTTCCAAATTGGTTTCATTATTATTTGTAATAAGGCGAGCCGAGATGTGTGAATTCCGGGACGGCCTTGAAGCGTACTCTTCAACTCCTAGGGGTTCAAAGATTCGTCCTGGCATATTGGGTTGTATTTTGTCTTGGTCTCGTTGATCCTCAGTCTCACTGGCATGGATCCTTAAGTTCCGTCAATACAACCTTTGATTTGCAAAAGGGTGTATTTGACGTAAAAAACCTGTATGCTTCATAATTTGGTTGATATTTTAGATTTTTAACTAATCAATAGGACATGTAAATGATATCACTCTCGACGATGTCTCGTCACAGACTGAGCTCTCTCAGCATGTATCACTCGCACGTTTCACTCGGCACTTCGTACCGGATGCTAGCAAGATAAAACATTGCACGCATAGCAACAGTAGTAAATATTGTTTTTCTTATTTTTTAATGATAATACGAAAGTAAGACATTTTTATTTCTATTTTTTAAGAAAAGATAACAAACTTTGAAAAGATGACCATAAATACAATATAATAAAACAAACAAATAAAATCGGAGCATCATTATATTTAAAAATTTTAAAAGGGAAAAAAGGTTTTTTAAAACGCCATAAAATTTCATAATGGCAACACTTGGATTTTTTTCCTTCGATCCACCATCGCATCGGCTTTTGGCCCTATCTACATTTGTTTCAATCTTGCCTACACATATAATATATATAAATATTTCCGTTACGGCGGCTCGTCGTCCAAAGGGGGTCTATTTATAGTGGAAAATAGACCCCAAGCGTTTCAACAATATCTTGACTTTTTAAAAAATGAATTATTCTTAGACTAAAATTAGTTATTCATTATATGCTTCATAATTTGCTTGATGTTTTGGATTTTTTAATTTATACAACAATAAGATGCGTAAATAACACACTTGGTGATGTCCTGCTGCAGACTGAGGACACGCCGCCGACTGAAGTCTCACAATCAATGTGTCAATCGCACGGTTTCACTCACATTCGGCACATCGTACCGGATGCAACTGAGAAAATACATCGTGCTCATGCCAACATAAGCGAATATTGTTGTTTTTATTTTTTTTTCGTAAATGGAGACAATAAAGGACTTTGTCACTTGATTATAATTTAAAAGTTGATAGATCGAGAAAAATAATTTGAGAACGATGGATACGGAATTTTTTGGGCGGAATTAAAAAAAAGAATTATAAATTAAAAATGTTTTATCATTTTTTCAGATACACGAATCGTATGAATTGTGGTTTAATTCACCCGACAAAGTTAAATGCCCGCTTTTAACAATCGATGCTGATAAAGATCTTGAAGATGTTATGAAGCAACTAGTCGAACACACTCCCACAATCACGGGCGTAAACAAAGAGACGGAGACTGCTTTATGATGGACGTTATATTTTATTAGTTTTTTCAAAAGCAACTATTTAATTACCAGTGAACGCATATACCTCTTATTTAAATTATCTCACTATATTATTATTTATTCTCGTATTTATTGTTTAACAACTGTAAAATTCTCTTTATGAACCTCATTTATATAAAAATATGTGAAATGAAATAATTCTGCATATTTTGAAATCAAATCTCATAAATAAGAATTCGATCTGTGCGATTATTATTATTAGAATTATTTGTTATCTGAATTAAAACCAATAATTGATATTCTTATTTACAAACCAATGTTTTTAGTAATAGTCGATTATATTAAATAATTTTACTCGTTTACATTTATTTAATTAAATATTTTTATGGAATAATTATTTATGTCAATGTACATAGACAGTTATGTATGTCAATAAATATTATGGGCAATAAGTTATGCATCAACTCATCTATCTGTGATCGTTTTAAGTTTCAATGCATCAATTAATTTCAAACCAAAGTGAATTTTTATTGTCTCTCGCCAAAGCACGATGAAAAAGAATGAGGGAAAAATATTTTTTTGATATTTTCCATGGAAAGTTTTGTTCAGAAATGTATGGAAACCTGTTTATTTTTTAAAGTGTGGCAATTAAAAAATATATTTGTATATTTTATTTTCGTAGTATTCATTTTACTTTTCTACTTTAATCCTTCTTCCTGTGGTTCTGTGGTCTCAAGTGCTAAATCTGCCACTGTCATCGGTGATATTACAACTTTAAAGATTAAGGAATATTAACATCTATCTAGTGCGCTGTCCCAATACCCTTCCTGTCCCGGAAGGGTATTGCCGTCATACATGACTATGTGTCCCAAAATACTCGATAAACTCTGGGGACATCTCTTAATTCTGGAAGCCAGTAATGGGAACAACACTTTCTTTGTCCTGATCTGTATAACTACGTTAATATAATATATCTAGTGCGTGACGCCCATCATCATCATCATATTCATCATATAATTATTGAATTTTTAATATGTTTTTCATACGTAATATATTAGATTAATACGAGTGAAAGTCACATTATTATCAAAGCCAATAACAATGCTCTTGATTCAGAGGTTATCATTTTCATTCTGATTATTTATTAATATATTATATTAGTTGGTTTACGAGCGAAAGTCTCAGTGATAGTGTCTCAAAGTTATTGACTTCGATAATATACGTTTATTATTAGCATCTTTTTTCTAACAATAATCAACTCAAAACCCGTGTAAATACGCAATTCTTACTGTTTGTGGTCTTGTATTATAATGTTCTAAGATTTTCCTTTTCTATTTTTTTTATTAGGTTCTCGATGATCGATATTAGCAAATATTAATTATTTTTAGAAAAATTCTGGGGCCCCTGAATAGTCATACAGATCTGTTTACCGAGGGCCCCGATGCTTTGCATCAATCAGTGCATATGGTTTGCAATGTGACCTTTAGGGCAGTCACCTAAAAAACATGCCATAGCTGGCGTTATTTATCTATCAATTCAATTTAGGGAATATTGCTAATTTATTAATTATTTTTGATATGAAAAAAAATTGTATTGAGAGGTGAACTTTGAGGCCCTCTTGAAATAATGAGGCCCCGGGCGCGCGCCTTATGAGGAAATCCACCACTGACTAAAACTGATCGTTTTTAAGCTCTTCTACCTTAAATTTTAATAATAGGGCACATTAAACCTCTGCTGAAACAGTCTGATCAAATTTCGTAGATCAATAGAACTCAAAGAAATGGATTGATTTCACATCTGGACAATAAAGATGAACTATTGCTGTTCCGAACAGATGAACCGGACTCCACCAAAGAGGTTAGAGTGTCATCATCGATTTTGAGAGGTCTTTTTGATTTTCGTTTGTCCTATAACTCCCTATCATTACTTTTTAAACCATTTATAGCACATCCGAGGATTAAAGATAATCTGGGTGGCTAGTTTTGATGTCAATCCTTTATTAAATGAAAACAGCATAAAACACCTTATGTACATGATTGATTTTTTTACTATGAGCCAAAAAAATATTCAAAACACAACTCCAAAATCGGTTTCAACATAATAATAATATTTCTTCTTGCTTTACTTGTATTATAACAATAATATGACACTGAAAACCTTTGTCTCAGAAGTAATCGTCACTATTTGCGATTGGGGCGGAACCGTCAAACCGGCGGATGGTGACTTTTTGGGGCCTGATGCTATATTTCGAAGCTCACAAAGAATGTAAAATTAAACTATTTTTTTAAATAATAAATAAAGTCTCTGGGGCCCCCAACTATCAGGGCCCTGATGCTCCAGCATCAAAGCATCCCTATAAATCCGCCACTAGGAACCAGTAAATTATTAATATTTATAAGAAATGATTAACTCAACAAAACTTCGAATCTGGCCGTTAATTATTAGCTTAAGACCTCGCGCTGGGTCGAAACCAAACAACTGTCAGATTGACAGCAAAATTCGCAGCGTGTCCTAAATGTTATACACAACAATAATAGTGCAAATATTAATTTACATATCAAAATGATAGAAACGTGTCCTAAAAAATGTATGCTTTTTGGTACAATATCATTAGGAGTGTAAGTTTTATGATCGTCTCTTATCTATCAATCAAATGTATACGTTTTGACATTTTTATTTGTTTTAGTCTCACTATCGTAGTTCTAATATTAGAATCGCATTATGCATCGGAAAGCATGCTGCATTCGAACACGTCATATCGGACTAAACAATTTCCTACGGAGAATAATTCAACGTGCTGGCAGCATCAAGAATACTCGGTAGTTTCAGAATGTCATCCTTGCACCGGTTCGTATTTATGACATTATTTAATAATTTATATACAATATTTATCCAACTCTTTGTTTAGCGTTTGAGATTCGGAGCAAGAGCATCGGAGTATGTATACATACACATTATAAAGAATTGCTCAAGTGTAAAAATGGTGAAATTGTCACCAGAAGGTATATATTTTTTTTTATTTATGTTATGTATATTATTGTATTTTTTTTTCATGGTTTAAATCATTTTTCAGCTGTGATAGAGTTGCGTATTTAGAAGAACGTGCTTATTGGAAATTTATGGCATGGTCTTTCGTTGTCGGTTTCTTAGCTTGTCTTGCGGTTATGTTCAGATTGCAATTTCTCAGCCGTAAAGCATTACGCCGCGCCCAGCTTCAATTGTCCAACGAAATATCATGAAATACGTTGAAATGCATTTTATTATAGCCGTGTAAAGAAACGTATTTATAACCGAAAACGTCGTATTTGGTATATATTTTGTATTATAGGCAGACTAATTGTTATTTATATTTATATTAATAAAACATTATTTATTAATCAATCATATTTTAATTATACATTAGAGGTTCATAGGAATGTAAACCAGTCCATAAATAAATTTTGTATCATCGATGCTTTGCGATGATTTCGTCTAAAAATCTGCTAAATTGTTTTTAGAATAACCTTTCATGACACGAGGAGTTTCTGATCAATAAATCAACAACGGTTTCAATTTTAATTATCCGGTAGCTTTTCTGCTGAGAATAGTTAGACGATCCTTTGATCAGTGTTCTCTTCCATAGAAATAAACGTACGTGTTGACATTCGTTTCCATTTTACGGAACTCCATTGGATATTTTTCAGCTGATTCTACATCTGCACTAGCGATTCGCCAATTATTTTAAGGTTATGCAGGTTTGATCGTTTTTTAAACCGATCAAACCTACCAAATGATCCCAAAGACTAAGTGATTTATTCATTATGGTTATCTGACTCCATTTGCTTATTCGAAGATTCCATTTTGTTATTTGAAGACTCCATTTTGTTATTCGAAGCGAGAATGAAGAATACAGAGAATAGCGATCACGTCGGTTTCTTACTTTGAAGCGGGGACGTCAATCTGCTCGATTCTGCTTCTGGTTTCACCGACTCCTCCAGTCGGTCTGTAGCGAAGATTCAATGGCACATGGGCCAATGATGTCCGATGTGTCGTCTGCTTACGGTGAAGATCACTAGCTTCAGCAGCGTAAAGACGAGAACGAAGTTAACGCTTTGCGGCATCGGAGAGAGCATGGACTTGCCGACGAGCATACTCAGCTCGGTCAGTATCTTCGGTCTGACCCTAGGGTTTCAACAGTAAACCCGGACACTCGCGTTTAGGCCTCAGGGAGCCCTATTTATACGCCGACCCCCTTCCTGGTCAATCATTCCATAATTCCGTGATAATGATATTGGGGTTTCCTCTGACATTTCGGAGCACATCAAGAACAACATTAGTTGGCTACGTAATCCTGGTGTAGGTTGATCCACTAGCCTTATGAAGAGGCGGGCCCCTCTTTGAGCCGAGAGACCAACATCCCACGCCTTAACGTTAGTCTAAAACAGCCGCCGGATCTGGACATTCCTTCTCTAACTATTGTTTCCTCCGCTGTCACTTTACGCCTGAACCGAAAGGACTCCGGGCGAAGTTAGGAAGCGGTAATGTGATGGGAAACGGCTCAAGGTACTATCCCGGCATTTCATTCCCTGGGAATCCAATTAGGAAATATCCCAAAAATTTAACGTCGTTGCCAAAACTACCGACAATGGATCGCAAGTATAATTATGTCCTTTAGGTACAAATGTTTTAGTACACTTGTACCTAAAGCACCTTGACATCGATAGCCATATTGAATTTTTACGTTATCCTTAGCCGTTGATATGATTTTTTGTGTTTTGGTGAGCTCGGTAATTTTTTGTTTGTTCGATTCAACGTAATTAAACGCATTTTATTAGTCGTAAAACAAGAAAAGCCGTAAAATACACGTAGGTTTGATAAATATGTACGATAAATTAAATTCCTGCATTGATTATACAACGATCAGACTTTCCCCAGAGGTGTTTACAGCGAAAATCTGGCTTACTTTCTTCGGTAATTTTTTTCCTTCGGCATTTTTCAGCGTACGTGTTATTACTTCATCCTGCAAGTAAATAAACAACGGATCAACGTTACATCAGTAGAGAGCGTTATTGTTTAATCTTCTCGTCGCACTGTACGAATTGATTGATTTCGACACCGAACATCACACCGTTTAGTACACGATTTATATATAATTCATGCCTAAACATAAATGAACGGATGATTTGTTTTAATTAAAATGGCTGGTTAGCATTATCGGCCTTTTGCTGCTTATGTACGCTTTAATCGACGGCAACAAATCCTCGTCTTTCGAACGCTTATATATTAAAGTAATATTTTGTTTTGTATATACTTTATGCACGTATAACGGTTTTTATGTTTTAACGAGGTCTACAAATTAAACGGAAAATATCCTTTTCGTTTTGTAAGATCAAAAAAAATGCAGAATACTCTTCGGATCTGGCGCCATCTGAGTATCATCTATTTCTGTACTGCTTCAGCGCCTCGCCCCCAAAGCAGAGTCATTCTACAAAAATTGTATTTACAGTAGTGCGGCACCTGTGTGCAGAACTTCAATTATATATTCATTTTATTAAATTATTATTTTATATTTTTAAATTTTTTCCCTCTTGGCGCACACTAATCTTTCGGCGCCTGTGTGCGCCGCACAATATAGCCTTATAGACAAGTATTTAAAAAATTAACTACGGAAGATGTCATTAGTAACAATGGACAGTGGCGCGTCGTCCATATGGCGAGATTGTGCGGCGCACACAGGCGCAGATAGATTAGTGTGCGCCAAGAGGGGAACAATTTCTTGAAATCGATTATAATTTCCTTCGTAAATATTTAATACATTGCCGTGTGAAATAAATGTCAATGCTCATAGTTTGACAAGACAGGTTTTGTAAAACACAGTGTATAAGCAGAAGCGTTATATAGGAGGGCCGACTATATTTCAGCAATTTCCAAAACCTTTTCCGCAGTGATAAAGCCAAATAGAAATGTAAACGTATTTAACCCATCCGTCTCGACGGCTCGAAAACAAGCGCGTCGTTCGAAACAAACCCCAAGCATTTCCAGTTAAGATATTGTTAAATATTCTTAGTATAAGTAATTATTCATGATATGGTTCATAATTTGGTTAATATTTTGGATTTTTTAACTAATTAATACGACACGTAAATGACACGGGAGGAGTGCCTCCGCAGCACGTGTCACTATTACGTTTCACTCGCACTTGGCACATCGTACCGGACACGAGCGAAAAAAATATCGCGTCCGTGGAAACAGAAACGAATATTGTTATCCTTATTACAAGAGAAGTAATAAAATACTTTAAATTATTAAAAATAAAAACATTTTTTTAAATAAACTCTGAACTGAGCCGAATACTGATAAAAACGATATTTTTTTTGCAACGAAAACCAGAACCGAAATAATATATTTTTTTAATTGAACCGGAATAAATATCGAAAAGAAAAAAATACGGTTCGAATTCCTGATTCAGCGCGTGTGTGCCGAATTTCACTTAATGTCCCTATACGTGTGATCTGCTTGAAAATATGAACTAAGGGCGATTCTCTATATATTATTTAATGTCGATTTTAAAAAATGTCACTTATTTTATTTAATTATTATTTTATATTTTTAATATTTTTTCTCTTGGCGCCCGGCGCCTGTGTGTGCTGCACAATATAACCATACAGACGGCGGTCCCCTGAGTACGTTCCAATAAAATATGATATTCATGCAATATAATTTATTATTATTAATAATATAATAATAAATATTTCTACGCGGACAATATAATTTAATTATTTTATTATGGTAATCAAATAAATTAAAAATATACAATATAATTATCAGTGGAAATATTCTAGATTTCTTAATCCTTATGAGTTTCTTAATATTCCACAAAAACTAATATTTCTTGTTCAGTTTTTGAACTACGTTCAACATTTGGGTGGATTATCTACCATTATTATTTTATATTATTATTAAAAGCAGTAGAGAGCCAACAGTGTCCGGCGCCTGTGTGCAGATCTTCAATTAGCGTTCCTATATTTCGCCGAATACGGGAAATCACTTATATTGTTATATAATATTTAATGTCGATTTAAAGAAATGTCATTCATTTTAATAAATTATTATTTTATATTTAGATTTTTTTGTCTCTTGTCACTTATAATGCTTCGGCGCCTGTGTGCACCGCACAAATTGGCGCGCCTGCTTAATAGTGAATAGATCTGTATTTTAATTACCATTGTTAGGTTTGCTTTAAATTTTTGGATAAGAAACCATTACATTTTTTCATCTTCACTGAATAATTCCTCAATATCATGGCTATCTAAGTTATGGTAAACACGCTCAGTATCTGAAATATTTAATGTATGCCCATTGTTATGTCATGTATATCAGCTACTTAAATATCTTAGATACGTTGTATTTGCTTTTCGCATAACTAGCAAAATACGATATCATATTTCGCCATCCAAATGGTTGATTTATAATAACAAATAATAAGAAAGGGGGTCTTTTTTCCTAGAATTCTATGCCATGTCACTAATCACGGATAGAAAAGTATAATATTTCATCACTGGAGTAGTTAGAAATACAATTAAAATATGTATTAATTATATATATTTATTTTTAAAACTGATAAGTTTGAGTAAATTATGAGGTTTAATAAAATATTAATTAATTAATTTATTTGACGAATGGCATAACAGAAAGATTCCAAAGCACCATTCACCCATATAATGATTTTTAATAATGATTTTAAAGATGCAACGGGAATGAGTCTCTCACACGAATATTCCCTCCAGTGTCAAATCACGACACTGGTAAATTTTAATAATTAATTTCAGTTGAATTGAAATTTATATTATTTGTTTATAATTATTTACTCAACAAAGGATAGAAGGCATTTAATAATTTAATCTTATAAAACTATCCACGTAACAATATAATTTAATCTTTGGCTCAAAGCTAACAATGTCAAAATTTTGATGTTTGACCGAAAATTGAAAATCTCATCCAAGAAAAATAAGTGAAAGTTTGGGACTGGGGAAAAGAAATCAAGGAGTTGCACTCTGCGTCATTCCATTAAATTTTGACTCGCCATATATAATATTTATTTAAAACGATTAACTCCTGTATGACCCTTTAACCCTTTATAGGGCATATTAATTATTTTGGATTTTTTTATTTATTATTGTTATTGACAATACTTATTGTCAATAACAATAAATTAACCAAAAAGCGTTCTCGACAAAATATTACGTTACTAAGGTTGACATTTCTATGGGCGCTCATGGAAATATAGACCTTAAAGCGACTGGTTAATATATTAACCAATTTCAGCCTTTGCCCTATAAAGGGTTAAGCCGAGGACCCTGAGAACCCTTAAATGCCGAGGACCCCGATGATGATGATGATTTCGTATGGCTTTTACTTTGCCATTCTTCGCATGCTCGTCGTTGTTGGAGTTTTCTCCGTGACAGCTCGATTCCCGGGCTTTGGCTGGCGACCTGACCCGTATTCGAAGAGCCTAGATAACCTGGAGAACGTCTGTCTACAGTCATGACATCATGACTGAGACGGAGGTGTCCTCCAGGTGGCAAAGACCCGCCCCAGGGTTATAAGGCCACTGTTTAGTTTAGATTTCGGAGCACGCCAAGAACATTAATTGGCTACGTAATCCAGGTGCAGGTTGACCTACTAGCCTTCCGGAGGGGCAAAGCCCTCTTTGGGCCGGCAGGCCAACATTGCACACCATAGTCTAAAACAGCCACCTGGTGCGGCATTACTTCCATCGGAACGAGTTTCCTCCGGGCCTGGGATAGTCGCATCTCTACACCAATTACTGGTGACAGAGATACTGAGAATTGTTTCTAGATGCCTCTACGTGGTTATTCTAAAGCATGCGTTTCTACAGACATTGACGTGATTAGTTCTAAGCATGCTTTAAGTCTTAAGCAGTTATTAGTTGGTCAACAGGTTAGGGTCTTCCTTCCCAGGGCACACCGGCCCTGCGGTGAGGAACCCGCCAGGTGATATCTATGCTTTGTTCCGTCGTCAATCTAGAGAGGTTGCTTTGCATCCTTAACATTAGCTGTGCCGATGGGGTCTATTTGGGATCCCAAGTTTTTGATTTTCTCGAAACCTCTTTTAAATTATAATCAAGTGACACAGTTAAGCCTTTAGAGAATTTATTTTATAAAAAAAATAGCACTATTCTTAACCTAGCCTTGCCTATTAGGGACCCCAACTTTTAATTTTTTCTCGAATAACTCTTTTAATATAAATCCTACATGTTCCAAACTTTTTATATTTGTCTAAAAAAGTCTAAAGAATAAATCATCTTCCATTAAGTATTGGAAAGTGTCAAACAATGACATTTTCTAGATCAAAAGAGCCCATCATATTTAATTACAGTCTTGGGAACGTAACTCTTCCTAAGCAAACGTCTGTTAAAGATCTGGGTATTTTGTTTGATTCTAAGTTAAAATTGAGTTTACATGTATCGGACGTGTGTATGAGATCATCAAGAATGTTGGGCTTCGTCTTGAGAAATTCTCATCACATACGTAGCACCTTAGTCATACGAGTGCTATACGATGCATTGGTTCGAGCTTGCTCGAATCAGGTTCCATTATATGGGCGCCTTATGACGCCTCGAATTCCCTCAGATTAGAGAAGATACAGAAGAAATTTCTTAGGTATCTCTACATGAGGGAGTTTGGATTCTACCCAAGTTTATACCCCAGCGCATGGGTGCAGGGTTGCCTGGGGTATGTAACCCTCGAGAAAAGAAGGTCGATTTACTTGGCAAAGCACTTCTTCAAGCTATTGGCGCAGTACATAACCTTTGTACTGTGCGAGTTGTCCTTATGGGCGCCACCAATACCATCGAGCTCGTTCACGTGTGCTTTTTCTTTCCGCCAAAGGCGTATACAGGCTCACTCAAAACTCCGCAGCCGTGAGCTATTACTCTGCTCAACCACTTGGCCGAATATGTGGATATATTCGATGTCAAATATAGCCGTTTGGTTGATATCCTATATGAAATTTTATAATTTTCTTCAATTTATTGTAATATATGCTGTTGTTGTGTTATTTGTTTTTTCTCATGTATTATTATGTGTTATGCGTGATTGGCGAACTGGGTCACTCTGTAATGCCAATCACGCATTGTCTTTTAAATAAATAAATAAATAAATAAATAAATAAATATAAATAATCATATTGTTAATGAAAATCAAGGTATTGTCGAAGAATTTTTGGGGACTATTTTCAAAATAAACCCCATCGGCCAGCGACGTTGTTTTCGAGCCCTCGTGACGGATCAGTTTCTTGACAAAAACTATCAATCGGGATTGATAATAGATCCGGGAACGATTAATCGTCGTTCTTATGGTTTTGTTGTCGGCACACCGACGATTAGGCGCGGATCGAGTGACACAGACGATTCGACCCCGACAAATGTAAACGGTGTCATTTCCGCACCGAAAAAAAAAGATATTCACACAATTCTTTTTTGGAACGGATGATACATTCCAAATTTTTTTGACACTTGTGCAAAAAAATCAAGATGGATATATAAAAATGATAAATGGATTACATTATTTAAAATTTATTCCAAATATGACATTTTCTGACTTAAAATTAAATTTCGCTCATTTTTTTTAAAAGCACACTTTTATTTTAACATGGTAAATACTGTGAACGATTTTCTAATTTCGTTTCGAATTTTCCTAGAATCCCCGTTGGTCGATGTACTTCAATAAAGTGTCATTGCTGTGTTGTAACTAATGCGATTGATAGTTTCTACTTCTTCACATAATACATCCTCATTCTTTTTCTCCCTTGATTGAGATTGGAAATAATATCCGCATAGCTTACACGTTCAAGACCCGGAATACATAAATCGTATTCTAACCAACTAATGTTTTCTTTATCAACATTTTCAAAACCTTGTAAAATTGCCATTAGTTTACATACTTCACTTGTAATTCAAAAAATCTCTTTCCTCTACTATCAATAGAGTGTTACTGACTTTATTTTATACCGAGAGGCTGAGACTCCGAATATCATCATTTATTTCATTATTAAATCGTCATCTTCGTCACAAAGAGTTTCAAAATGGTTATTCCCATAATGTCGGTTAAATAAAGAAATATTACTTTGATCGATAGGTTAAATTAAAGAAGTGACATTGGGTGGTTAACATTTTGGATACATAAGGCTGTCGTCTGTTTTAAATATACTTTTATTTGGATAATATCTATTGCTATCCCTCCATGCATCTTTCTGGACAATGGCGCGCCGATAGTGTTTGGCGCCTGTCTTCTTCGGGCGCCTGTGTGCGCCGCACAGTCTGGCCATATGGACGGCGCACCCCTGTTTCAGGCTAATAATCTACAGGAAGATTTATTATTTCTTTCCCTTCAATCAGAAACATAGGTATGTATGTCCCACATGCCTTTAATTTAAATTAGTATTAGAAAATACCCAGAAATAATGTCGCATTTCAAAAAGAGTCATCTTCGGTTCATTATCCTGGAAAGACGCATGCTAACGTTTTTTTTTTATAACAGTATACTATTAGAATATTGCTTTGAAGTAAGAAAAATATTTGCGGAGTTGCATGCTGATGCAGTTTCACATGAAAAATGATTCCAGTGAAGCCACGAAAAATATTTGTGCTATTTATGGTGACATATTGCATGTCAGGAAATGCCAACCTATGTTCTAAAAAAATAATTATAATATAATTCTCCATAAATATATAAAAGCGTTTCAACATATGCAGATAATTGCAAGGAAAATAGTAATACCGGCCGTTTTTTCGACATTTAATTACTGTAGATGAGAAAAGCATAAGTTCTTTAAAGTTTTTAAAATATGGCCGAACGGTCACGGCCTAGTTGTATTGTGATCAACAAAATTGTTTAGCCTGGAATTATGTGAAAAAAGTCCCTATGTGAATATAACCCATGCGTCACGGCGGCTCGAAATCAACCGCGTCGTCCGTGGGGGGTCTCTCAGGGACCCCTAAGCATTTCAAGTCAAGATATTGATGAATTCTTCATCGATGTTTTGGAAAAATGGATTATTCTATGAATAAAAATATTTTAGCCATAGGGACGGTGGGCCCCTGCTCGCACGTTTCACTCCTACTCGGTACTCTGTACTGGATGCGAGCGAGAAAAAACATCGCGTTTCCCTTTTTATATTAGGGATACCCAGAATTATTGTCATATTTTATCAATGAATCTCAAGTTTTCAACTGTTTGTTAAATGTATTAATATTCAAAGTGATTTACATTATTTATTTATTTATTTAAAGAAATGCGT
Organism: Philopotamus ludificatus; assembly: GCA_022495035.1. NCBI lineage: Eukaryota > Metazoa > Arthropoda > Insecta > Trichoptera > Philopotamidae > Philopotamus > Philopotamus ludificatus. The sequence goes on along the minus strand of JAGXCT010033638.1, from coordinate 11,471 downwards.
GGGTGGGAATTGCAGAGTGATCTTTTATATAATTATTTTTGACTATCTGCCTATCTATTTATTAAATCTTTTATTTTTATGTTCCAGCGACCGGAATCGATGGTAATCCGTATTGAATCTGACGAATATTATTATTTTATTATTTAAGTGCCTTCTAACCCTGAGGCGGGTCTTTGCCACCTGGAGGAAACTACGCGATCTCCAGCAGAGACACGTCCGTCTCAATCCTGATGTCAGGACTGTGACGATCGTCTTCCAGGTTATCTTGACTCTTAGAATAGTATTCAGGTCAACAGCCAAAAACCCTTGAGTCGAGCTGTCAACGCGCGGATTGTAACAATACAAATCAGACGAGGTTAGGACCAATTCGTATTTAATTTACGGTCTGATCGGGTGCTACGGGCACCTCCTGTAGCACACACGTCATCGAATTGGCCTGGATAGCGGCCTGGCTCCTCACAGCTCCGTTAAATTTACGAAACCATGATTGTGCCCAACCGCCAACTCTATGGTGGATGCATTAAACTGCCCACAACTAAGGCGATATCTTTTTTATCACGCCAAGCTGTGCCGATGGGGTCTATTCGGGACTCCAAGTTTTTGATTTTTCTATTACAAATTATAATTGTCATTTATTATAATAATTTGTACGGCGTTTGAGAAACTTGCCTATATTTTCGAGCTGGTGATCCGTGTCTTCAATTTTAAAACAAAACTCGATGGATAAGAGATGTCGCTATAGTTTTGAAAAGAAAACATATATACATTTTTTTAATTTATGAAATGAATCGATGTACGCATAATCGTGCATATTCTGTACGTATTTATTAGTTTATTATTTTTGATTTTTTATTATAAACACATTTTGCAATATGGCTGTTAACCTTAACGCCTAAATAACCCTTTAACCCTTTCAATGCGGCGGGTCTAAACACGATTCTGTATCTGAGTGCGGCGCCGTTTTAGACCAAATTATTTTTTTGGCGAGGTAAATTTGTATTTACCGTTTACCGCTATATTAGACCATTTTTCTATAAGAGATTTATGCAAACATGTTGATTAGGATATGTACTTCCATCTCAACTAAAAAAATAAATTGATCTTTGGCTTTTATTTCGCAATAATAATTTGAACAAAAAATATCAATTCGTCAAACAGAGATTGGCGGAGAAAAATGGGAATGCGGAATCAAAATAAAATGAAATGCAATTTTCTTATACCATTACATCCGTACACGTATGTGGAACATGATGTAATGGGAAATCACCCTTAATAAATCCCCCTGAGCTGAGATACGTCACCGATACTACTGCGGAGATTTGAATCGTTACTATTCATATTTACATATATGATTCCTATAAATTTCGTGATATAGCGTATTTATTGATAGCTGTGTTTATTAGCTGACTTTTAAAAAAAACAAAACACTTCCATCACTTCTATCTAGTTCACATGTAATGACAAGTTAAAGTTAAAAGAATCTCGCGCATGTACGATTTGTATGCGCATGTACGTCATGCGCCCCGCACTGAAAGGGTTAAAACCAAGGACCCTGAGAACCCCTAAATCCCGAGGGTCCCGATGGGGTCTATACAAACTTTTTTGTCTAAAAAAGTCTAAAGAATAAATATAAATAATATTTGACCTTTGATTGCGAAAAAAAATAAAAACAACAATATTGTTTTACAATGGCACGAGCGCGACGTTTTTTATCGCTCTGTACCGGATATGAGCGAGAAAAAACATAGCGCATATGCAAGTGCGAGCGAGAAAAAATATCGTGCTGTTCAAGCGTCGCATTAATTAGTAGAAAAATTCAAGATTAGATCGGTATTTTGTATTTTATACTAATGTATATATCATAAATAACTATTTTTATTCTTAAATAAAATTATTTTATTAATAAAAATGATAAATACGAGTACGATAGATTGAAGTATATCCACTGTATTTTCTTTCGATTATAAAAATGTACAGAACTGCGTTATAATTTGAAAAATGCTTCAAGAATTCGAGTTAATTATAGATGTGTGTATAATTTAGGAATACCAATTGCCGAAGGACGTTATGGAATTTCCCAAAAATATCCCGGAAGGAAGTAGGCGTAGGTATATATAAAGCGGCGCACCTCGTCTGAGGGACAGTCAGTATTCGGAGCTCGGTCAGAGCTCGCGCGCTTTCTGTCACAGAGCGCCATCGCGATTTCATTTAAAAATAAAGGTACGCTCGACGGTCTTAACACGAAATATTGTGACCATGACGAAAAATTTTCGTTAAAAGGGGGAGCGTCGCATATTAATTCAAACGATTGATTGCATCGAATACAACGTGTTGAATCATTTTAAATTGTTTGTAATAAAAAAAATCAGGTCTCGCTGACGAGTGCTAAGTTTTCGGAGGAGATCGAAAAAATGTCATCGCCGCGTGTGTCGTCTTTCATCATAGGAGTGTGCTTATTGTTCCCAGGTGAGACACCGTATGCAAATTTTATTATTTAGCATTTATTTACTCTTTTTTTCTCTTGAAAACGAAAATGGATGTTCTGACACGGCGAATATGAATTTTTGTCCGGAGCCGCGCTCTTTATTCGCTTTTCGAAACAAATGCCCCGGCCATACACAATGGTGGACAAAATGTGGCCAATCAATCAACCACAGGCTGTTGCAGTGAGTTTCATGTTCGGAAAAAAAAGTATCGAAAACAATAGCCGCTGAACAATCGGGTTTTTTTTTTAGTGAAGAGACAGTGTCGATCTGCAATTTGTCAACAAATAAATATGCACATATTTAATTTTATCGTAGATTATGGATCGCAGCTCGTTTGTAAATCACACAGCACGTATTTAAACACGATTCCATTAATATTAATCTAAATATATGTGCCAGATACTATTTGTTTCAGTTTTTGCGTTATATTGTGCAATTTTTCATGCAGCACGATTGCATTCGGCATCAAAATGTCCGTTATTACTGAAATTTGCATATCGTTTTGCTCAAAAACGCCATTGTCTTAAACGGAATTGTTTTAGGATTGATACGACGCATTACACTGAGCCTAATTACACAGCCTATTGTTATGTAATTAAAGTGAAAATACTTTCGTATCAAAAAAAATCTCTGTTTTTCAGTGATGAAAAAATAATCTCGACGTGTGCTTAATGATTTTTTACTTGGGATTTTCCGGAATGTAGCAGGGGGATATCCCTGCTACATTTACTTATTCCTGAAGATGGAAAATAAATTAGAATACTAATATTGTTCATTTATTTATTTAACAAAAAAAAAGTGTTCAGTATTTTTTTTTATTTTGTCGGAAAATTAGGTAAATTTGCAGAAAAAATGGACAAAAAATTTCACCATTATGATGCCGCAGCTTCCAAATTTCTCGAATACATACTTTTATTAAATCTCCCTATTTTTAAAGATGAAGAAAAAACAGAATAGACTTATTATTCTTCCATTATAGACACATATACGAATAACTTGAATTCTTGAAGCGTTTTATAAATGATTATATTATTGATAAGGGAAGTTCTGTACGTTTTTTTAATAATAAGAAAATACTATGGAACCTCGATCTATCGTTCGCGTATTTATCGTTTTATTTACTGACATACAGATAAAACGACATTTCAAATATTAAAATACACAATATTGATTAAAATTATCATTATTTTAATATAAAGCAACATCTACTTCCGGTTTAATTTAAATGAGTAAATAACCAACACTCCAGAGAATAATTTTTCATCAAGGGTTTTTCAAAAAAATATTGGAATATTTAAATTTAGCGGGCTGTATAAATCCAATCGTCTTATTTTTTTGTTGTTGTTGTCGTGTTGTTACAACTGTTCTTGACGTATTGTGACATAAGTAGCCGTATCTAATGATTATGTATTATTGACTGTCGAAAAACATTTAGTGTGTTTGAAAATGTGGAATAAATCGTCGAATTACTGTGGAAAAAATAGCTTCAGAATTCGCCAAAAATAATTATTTTATTCATCAAATCGTCTAATTAAAATATTTAAATAAATTCGAATTTCACATTGTACAATTGTAATGGTATTGTTGTTGTGTTAATATCACTGGTAAATTAAAGCTAGCAAGTATTTTCATATTGCTAGCTTTAATTGATGCTTATTTTATTGTTGGGAGCAAAGGTTTTCTATATTTTGGTGATTTTTTATTTATGGATATAATTAATGAATTAATATTTAATATCCGCTTCTAATATATCGGCGCACCTAATCTTCTAGCGCCTGTGTGCGCCGCACAATCTAGCCATATGGACGGCAAGTACCCGCTTCCGTAGATAAGTCTGTTTGTCTGTTAAAGATATAGGTATTGTATTTGATTCCAAGTTAAAATTGAGTTCATCAAGAGTGCTATACGATACATTGGTTCGAATCAAGTTCCATTATATAGGCGCCTTTTGACGTCTCGAATTCCCTCAGATTAGAGAAAATCCAGAAGAAATTTCTAATATATCTACCTGGGGGAGTTTGGATTCTACCCAAGTTTATACCCCACCCCTTGTTGCCCTTAACCTTTTCAATGCGGTGGGTCTAAACACGATTCTGCATCTGAGTGTGGCGCCGTTTTGGACCGAATTATTTTTTTGGCGAGATAAATTTGTATTCACCGTTTACCGCTATATTAGACCATTTTCCTATAAAAGATTTATGCAAACATGTTGATTAGGATATGTTCTTCCATCTCAACTAAAAAAAAACTCGATTCGCTTTATTTTCGTAATAATAAATCGAACAAAATATCAATTGCTCAAACAGAGATTAAGTGAGAAAATGGGAGTGAATCAAAATCAAAAATGCGAAATGCAATTTTCTTATACCATTACATCCGTACACGTGTATGTGGAACATGATGTACGTGGAACACCCTTAACAACCCCTGAGCCGAGATACATCACCGATACTACTGCGGAGATTTGAATCGTTACTATTCATATTTACATATTACATGATTCCTATAAATTTCTTGTGATATGTTGTATATTTATTGATAGCTGTGTTTATTGGCTGATTTTTAAAACAAACACCATCACTTAACTCGGTCTAGTTTACATGTAACGACAAGTTAAAGTTTTAAAGAATCTCGCGCATGTACGACATGCGGCCGCACCCTGGACACGATTTGCATGCGCATGTACGTCATGCGCCCTGCACTGAAAGGGTTAAGGGCGCCACCTCATTACCATCGAGCTCGTTCGCGTCTGCTTTTTCTTCCGCCAAATGTGAGGACAGGTGCTCTCGGAAACTCTCCGGTAATTAGAGCTATTACTCTACTCAACCACTTGGCCGACTATGTAGATATATTTGAGTTCTACTCTTTATTTACAATTGATTTTATATTTTTATGCGTGATTGGCGACCTGCGTTAATCTGTAATGCCAATCACGCATTGCTTTTTTTATGAAACAAATAAATAAGCAAAGATATGAAGAAAAATAGACAGCATCGCTTAAGGCACTATGCAATTAAAATCGTATATCGATGATATAATATTTGAAATACAATAAACATAATATTGACAAAATGATTTCTTGGAATCGACACTATTTATCCGATGTTTAATGCGACATATTACGATACTTTGCGAAAAATTCCACGGAGCATTAAGTGAAAATAAATGCACATAATGAAATACGTCAAACGGGTTAAAAAGCGATTTGTATCGCGGATTCCTTGAATCGCTAATGAGCACAGAATAGTTTTAACATGCTACATATTATAGTGTAAATACCATTTTTTTTACCACCATCTAGATGCCTAAATAATGCGTAAAACAGTTGTTATTTATACGAGAAGTATTGTTCGAAATGCAAAAAGCTGTTGGTCCGCTCGTTGCAGAAGAGGATCATGTCGAATCTTAGTGAATAGGCCACCATTGTGCTAGTAATTTGGAAAACGTAACACGTTGTACTGGCTTATACGATGTTTAATGCCAAATATAAATATGTAGCCGCCATTGTGCACAATAAATTAAATAAATTAAATGTATACACATAGTGTGGTGCATGAATGGAATATTGAAACGATGTATAATGCATTCATTGCAAACGCGCGAAATCTTGGAGATCGGGGAGATTTTATTAAATTTTGTTTTTTAACGATGAATTTAAGGACGAAGCTGTGTCAGACCGGTCTGACACAGTTTCATCCCTTATCATACATCCACACCGTATATACCAGGTCAAGGCAGATTCAATCCTGATTACATTGCTGACCATGTACATTTGTCCAATCGGGTCCTCCACAAGGAGACCCATAGAGAAAATACCGGCTCTTTGGCCCCTTAAGTGCGGCTCTTGCACAAATATCCACGGGCAATCAGACGGGGCCAAGAGTATGACCGGCTTAAGAAAGGGTTTGTTGCTATTTTGAAAGAAAAAAATAATCACACGATACTTTCTTACCATTGCATTATTCATCAAGAAGCGCTTTGTGCGCAGACATTTCCAGTAGAAATTTGTAAAGTTATGGAATTGGTGAACTCCATTTTAGCTAAAGCTCTTAATCATCGCCAATTCAAAGAATTTTTAATTGAAATGGAGAGTAAGTACGATGATCTTCTGTTCCATAACAAGGTACGTTGGTTATCAAGAGGAAACGTTTTAAAACATTTCGAATCCCAATAACTAGATATCAAAGCATTTCTTCTTGAGAAGGGTGTTCACTATCCAGAACTAACAGACGATCAGTGGATACAAAACTTTTATTTCATGGTAGACGTTACGTCTCATCTAAATCGGCTTAATCATAGTCTACAAGGGAAAGGAAACACAGTTGAATTGGAAATATTGGAGAAGAACAAATGTGAGCTTAGTTCACAACACAAGTAGTCTGCTTTGGAAGACCTGGAGAAGGAAGACATGATCATCTTCAACGCCTGGAATAATATTCTTGACTCTTATGATCAGTTGAAAAAAAACTAAAGTTTGCTGCTCTTTTCGGCTCTACATACATATTCATGCGAACAATCGTTTTCAAGCATGAACTTTATCGAGAGTAAAATGAGAAGTCGTCTTATTGATGAGAACCTGGAATCGTGTCTAAAATTAAGGATAACAACATACAAACCTGACTTACTTAAACTTTCCAAGGAGATGCAAGGACATTTTCCGCATCAAGTGATAGTCAGTCATTGTCATGATTTAAATTTATGGATTCCTTAATTACTTAATATTTTTTATCAAAGAATACAATTTTTATTATATTTTTATTGTACCCGTAATTTAATAAAGTGCTAAAATTATAATAAAGGTTTGCTAAATTAATAAACATATTTGGCTCTCAATTTTTTTTTTAATTGTTGTAATGTACCATACTTACTTTGCCAAATATGTACATTACTCACTCAGATTGCAATAACCGGTAAACGGTAAATAATTTCTCTCATTACCGGTTTACCAGCCATTTTACCGGGTAAAATGAAAAAAAAATAGACGATTTAAACTAATACTATGAATACGTGATTTATATTCAATGCAAATGTTTAAACATTTGCCACGATTTTTTTCGAGTTAGAAATATGACATTCTCTCTTGAGCACTGGCTCTTTTAGTTTATTTACTTTTATTTTTTTCAGTTTATTTTAATATTTTGTCATTTATTGCTAATTTGGCTTCATTCTTCGCTGCTAATATTTTGACTATTTTTATCTCATCTTCTTCTCTGTCTTCTTTGTTCAGAAATTTTATACCTCATCCCTTGAAAAATACGCTAGTTAGTATCTATTATTTTCGCCATTATTGTTGTTTTATTCGTTATATTGAATATTCCATATTCGTCAAAATGAATAAATAAATTCAATTTTGAGGCCCCCCTCGAAATATTACCCCTACACCCTATTATGTGTATTTAAAGCGCACGTTTTTTTACTCAATTTGCAATGTTTTGGATGCATAATTAGTTTTTACATCAATTTATGTAAAAAGACTTAGTTATCTCTTTCTTATTTTTTCATTAGCTTCTCGATGTTACAAATATTTATTATTTTTAGAAAAATTCAGGGCCCCCCTGCATGGTTATATGCCATTATTATGCCTTTATTATTACTACTTATTTATGTTTAAAAAATTAATCGTTTTGAGAGCTGAACTTTGAGGCCCTCGAATTAATGAGGCCCCAGGCGCGCCTAGGGGATATTCGCCACTGCGCCACCGCGCCTCTTGTATGTAACAAAATATGACCATGTTCATCCAGAAATATACCTAGATAGTAGATTGATGGAGACATTCACACGACCTTATCATTGAGCGAAAAATAGGGAGGATGTGAAGGACTAAGTCGACCCTTGAAGAGGATCGCCTGAATCTTATTTGGAGGAAATGAAAGCCAATTGGGTTAGCCTCATTTTGAAATGGCTTCAAGTAAGCCGAGATAACTCTTTAGTTAACACTAAAGTAATATCATCGGTGTACGCAAGAGTACGTCCATCGGTAAAACAATTTTAAGGAGATCATCACAGAGGACATTTCACAACAAAGGTCCAAACCCTTGCGGGCATCCAACAACAATTGGTCGATGAAGTACCGAGCATCCGACTTCAAAAATGATTATTATTTAAGTGGCCTTTTAAGGCGGGTATTTTCCACCTGAAGGATACTACGCGATCTCCAGCAGAGACATGTCCGTCTCAACCCTGATGCAAGGACTGTGACGGTCGTCCTTCAGGTTATCTTGAGTCTTCGAATACGGATCAGGTCGCCAGTCATAAGCCCAGAGGAGGCTAGAGCCCATTCGTTGTTTAATTTACGGCCTGATCGGGTGCTACCTTCGTAGCACACACGTCACCGAATTGGCCTGGATAGCGGCCTAGCTTCTCATAGCTCAGTAGAATCTATGAAACCATGATTGTGCCAACAGCCATCGCCGCCACCTCTAATACTGACACACGACAACACTTGACTTGATGATAGATGTTTTTTATTAAAAACTTGAAGAGTCTAGATGCGATAATTCTCTAAGTTCTCTAGCCTTTGGGTCGAAGAGGAGTTTATCGTATTTCGCTTTAAAAAATCGATAGCATCTTTCATCCACAATAAAAGGGTTGTAAAACGCAGTCACCCCCTGGCCAGTGTCATAAAGAATTTCTAGAATTCATAGATTAAGCCGGAATGTTAACCTATCTGTTTACTATCTCAGTTCAGTTGCGGTTAACTTGCACAATCATAACAGATTGTTGTTACCTACAAGCCGTGACACTGGGTTATTTAAAAAAATATGTCTTCAGCACAAAAACTACGAAGCTTAACGATTTATGTACATATGACATCCATGGAATAAGTTATTGGCGTTCTCTATTAACCATGAACGCTCGATATATTGCGATTTAGAGATGTTGCCTTCCGTATTTGGCCAGTTTTCAATAATTGGAAATATATCATTGTTGTTTTTTTAACGCCGAGATTTTTCCCGTGACAATATTATCCAAATAAGATAAGGAACTACTTTCCAATCTCTTCAATGTCGATACAAGTCAGTCAATAAAAAAAAATCATCATCCGTATTAATCTTTTAATCCAAACGAGTTCTTAAATCTGAACTCATCTCGTATTAATAGCAGACAATCTGACATAAACCGAAGAGGAAGTGTGTAATTATTGATTTTATTGATTTTTAACAGTATTTAATTTACATACATCACAATGGCTGTGTTAACTGCATTTTCTTGGAATGATTGGCTGGTCATTTAAATATAAACTTGACCCTTAATAGTGTTGCGGTTTCTTATGTTTCATTATCGATTCGTGTGTCACTCCAGTTGGAAAGATTCAGTTCTGTTTTTATTGAAACTGTTAAAGTAGGTTAAACATATTTCTTCTGTCACTAATCCTCACGACTGAGGAGCGTGATCATCATGAATCTTTTGGATGATCCTTCCAGTCATAAGACAGAGAAAATCATTGAATTTAATATATAGTTTGTACTAAAATTCATATCAAAGTGATTGTGGACCATCTGCTTGCAGTTTAGATCAAGAGATCGTGTGCAATGGTTCTTTACTTATTTCTAGAAGATAGGAGATGATTTTCTGAATATCATTCTCACCCATAACGAAGCAGGAGTTCACCACTTACTCAAGATTTGATATTCGTTGTTTTCCACATCAAACATGTTATCTGTGTATGTCCCTCAAACCCTGTTTGAGCTTCTTGAGGAGTATATTCCCGTAAATTGATATCCACTGCAACTCCACAACATTTTTCATTGTCTCGGCCATATACCAAACGGTCAATTTCTAAAACCACAATAGAAATTGAAATGCATTAGTAATGGATTTCCGGAAACTGAGTCATAGAAACTGAGTAAGAGAGATTAACTCGTGCTATTATACATACATAAATATATATTATATGACTTCAAATCTTTGACGGCCGATGACTTAGCTAGAAATGTGTGAATCTCCAACGAAGTACTGCTGGATCTGTGAACAAAAGTATCGATTGCATACCAAATAAAAAGTAATAACGGAGTTGGATTGGCTACATTTTAAGAAGAATCATATTCCTAGGCATGTCTTAAATCTTTAAGCAAAGAGGAAGGGCTAGATAGAATAAGACTTGGTTATGTATGATTCTGGTGGAAGTAAAACTATCAAGGTGTTAGGTTAAACGCGAAATCCAAAAATAGATCGAGCTGGAGATGCACTAAGAACGTCTTCTGTCTAATCAGGGGAACTCCCCTATATTTTATCATCATCGTCATCATAAGCGTAACAACTTTATTGTATAGCCCTAGCCTCATCCAAAAATATCATCGCCATTCTATTTATCTGCCGCCACGTCGTTCCAACTTCCGGTAAGTTTCAATGATACAGCGTCACGCTGTACTTGGTCCAACCACCTCAGCCTTGGTCTTCGTTTCCAATGGGGACTGGAAGACACGCCTTTCCCCATCGTCGAATACTGCTTCAAATATCCGTGTCAGAATCCTCCTCTTCAGGATATTCAGTTTTGCTTTGTCAGAGCCCAACATCCAGACCCGAGTGTTAGGATGAGCTTGATGAGAATCACGTAAAGCTTGAATGTAGTCTTCTTAACGAGGAATCTTGACCATAGATGCTTTTGAAGTATTGATTGTATATCAGATAAAAAGTCCTAAATATAGCTGGATTCTTCTTCTTCGGGTGCTTTGTCCGTTTTCAGACGTAGGCGATCTACATCGCCTTTCTTTTTCTCCTTATAATTGTCTATTTTTGGCAAACTGGAACAATTCTGTAGCTCCCAATCCCGCCCAGTTGCGAATATTGCGAAGCCATGACCGCTTCTTTCTTTCCAACTTCCGAATACCTTCTATGTTTACCTTCATAATGGTCTTCAGAAGGCGGTTGTATTCTTGATGCCATTCGTGCATGAAATCTTTAACACAATTCAAACGCTTCTAGCTGGCTTTGTTCGCTACCAGCAACGTCCATGTCTCGCTTCTATATAGAAGAAAGGTATCC